>JAJAGP010000074.1:223040-395540 GCA_025084515.1 Ancistrus triradiatus | reverse complement strand
TGCTGCATGACCCACTTTCTCTTGAGATTCAGCTCATGGGCAGATGTCCTGACATTTTCCTTTTTTGCTGGTATAATTCAGAATTCATTGTACCATAAAGAATGACAAGCTAGCCTGGCCCAGATGAGGCAAAACAGGTCCAAACCATGACACCCATATGAGAAAATGTACTTATGTTAGAATAGAGTGTTTTTCCTCTATCAAGACATGATCATTCTCATTTACTTCAAAACTTCTTTTTTGGACTCGTCCATCTACAACACATTTTTTCAGTAGACTTCTGGCTTTTCCACATGGTCTTTAGCAAAATTGCAGATGGACACAATGTATTGATAGACAGTATTATGAACAACACGGGAGTTCAGTCAAATGAAACAGAGACTCGAGAGAATGTGAACCAGTTTATAAAGTTATACAGTGGGGCAAAAAGTATTTAGTCAGCCACTGATTGTGCAAGTTCTCCTACTTAGAAAGATGAGAGAGGTCTGTAATTTTAATCATAGGTAGACTTCAACTATGAGAGACAAAATGAGAAAAAAAATCCAGGAATCACATTGCAGGATTTTTAAAGAATTTAATTGTAAATTATGGTGGAAATTAAGTATTTGGTCAATAACAAAAGTTCACCTCAATACTTTTTAACATAACCTTTGTTGGCAATGACAGAGGTCAAACGTTTCCTGTAAGTCTTCACCAGGTTTGCACAAACTGTAGCTGGTATTTTGGCCCATTCCTCCATGCAGATCTCCTCTAGAGCAGTGATGTTTTGTGGGTGTCGCTGGGTAACATGAATTTTCAACTTCCTCCACAAGTTTTCTATGGGGTTGTGGTCTGGAGACTGGCTAGGCCACTCCAGGACCTTGAAATGCTTTTTACGGAACCACTCCTTTGTTGCTCAAGCGTTGTGTTTGGGATCATTGTCATGCTGGAAGACCCAGCTACATTCCATCTTCAATGCTCTCACTGATGGAAGGAGGTTTTGGCTTAAAATCTTACGATACATGGCCCTGTTCATTCTTCCCTTAACACGGATCAGTCGTCCTGTCCCCTTTGCAGAAAAACAGCCCCAAAACATGATGTTTTCACCCCCATGCTTCACAGTAGGTATGGTGTTCTTGGGATGCAACTCAGTATTCTTGTTCCTCCAAACACGACGAGTTGAGTTTTTACCAAAAGTTCTATTTTGGTTTCATGTGATCACATGATATTCTCCCAATCCTCTTCTGGATCATCCATATGCTCTCTGGCAAACTTCAGATGAGCCTGGACATGTACTGGCTTAAGCAGGGGGACACGCCTGGCACTGCAGGATCTGAGTCCCTCTCAGCATAGTGTGTTACTGATGGTAGCCTTTGTTACGTTGGTCCCAGCTCTCTGCAGGTCATTCATCATCAGGTCCCTAGTTCTGAGATCTTTGCTCACCATTCTCATGATCATTTTGACCCCATGGTTTAGTTTGGAGTCTGACTGTTTGAAGTTGTGGACATGTCTCTTTTTTACAGATAATGAGATCAAACAGGTGCTATTAATACAGGTAATGAGAGAGCTTCTTAAAGAAGTTGTTACAGGTCTGTGAGAGTCAGAAATCTTGCTTGTTTGTGAGTGACCAAGTACTTTTTTTTCCACCATGATTTACAATTAAATTCTTTAAAAAAATGTTTTTCTCATTGTGTCTTTCATAGTTGAAGTGTACTCTCATCTGTTTGCCCCACTGTAGGTTAGGAAATAGAATATATAGGTAGGGGGAAGACAAACAAAGAAGTACTACTGTATTTTTCGGGCTATAAAGCGCACCGGATTATAAGGCGTGATATCAATGATCGACTGCTAACGGATCTATTTTCATACATAAAGCGCACCGGGTTATAAGGCGCATGAAATGAAACGAAACTCTAAGTTCCGTCGGAAGCTCAGTTTGGGCTTTACCTGGCGCAGGGCGTCTTCTTGCTTCCTCCACTTCCGTACCATTGATTCGTTAATGTTGAATTCTCTCGCAGCTGCTCTATGTCCGTGTTGTACTGCGTGACTGATAGCGTTGAGTTTGAAATCCGCTTCGAAAATAAATGAATGAATGCACGTACCCTAATGCTGAAGCACATACCGTATTACTCCGCGATGCTGCGCACTACGGTTGCCGTAAGCTTCGTAACTTACCAAGGCCGTGCTAAAACATTTTGACAGATTTATGAGCGCCGTGTACCATCTACAATGGTTCTAGGTCAGAAAGCACAACCGGAAATAATTCATACATTAGACTCACCGCATTTTAAGGCGCACTGTCGATTTTTGAGAAAGTTAAAGGATTTTAAGTGCGCCTTATGGTCCGAAAAATACGGTACTTACAATAGGCGCAACAGGCACATACAGTTATGAAAGTCATACACATAAACATGAATAACTTGAACAAAAAAGTCACATCTGTCACATCAATTGAGTTAGAACAGACTCTAGTCCAAACGTGAGCTAACAAGCAAGCGAGCGCACATGACCGGTAATTACACACATACACACACACATATACAAAAATGTTGGACTCTTTAACTCTCGCCTCTGCTTGTGGATCTGCAGCTGATTGGCTGTTGAGGAAACCAGCTGTTGACGGCCATAATGTCTGGATTTAAAATATTTGTTTTAATTTCCTATTATATTTTTTTATCCTCTGTCATTAAAGCGAACTTTCATCCGTCTCTGTCGTCTAAGATTCAATATGTTCAGATGGAATTTGATACACATTATGTATTTGTTAATGCTTCCAAGCTTCACATAGTACACAAGAATACACACAATGCACATACTCTTTTATGCTAATTAAAAATATCACATATTCACAAGCACATAAACAAACAACAGCCAGTCATATATACAGTGAGCCTTAGGTCCAATTATAAAGTCTAGAGTCTGCATTGTTCCTGTAGCCTTAGGATCAATGTGCTGCAGGCATCTCCCCATCACCAGGCCTAATGATGTCTTTCTGGACCACGGCCTCACACACTGCATAGTAATCTTCTGCTAATTAGCACTATAATGCTGAAGCAAACCGCCTCTGCTCCACAATCCCAGAGCGAACTCTCTGCACTTATTTATTTCCAGGCTCTCTATTCCATTCTTACTGCTAATATAATTCTACTGAAATGATTGCAACAGGAATAATAATTTGGAGGGAATTAGGTAAGAGTAACAGACTAGTAATAAAGAGGGATTCATTCTGGACAGTTCTAGGTCAGCTAATGCTTAAATGGAACTTTAAACTATTCATTATATATTTACATACTCCCATAAACCACTACTGTAGAAATAGTTTCAGAGGTGCAGATGGATTATCTCAGGTAAATGTGTCTTTTTATGTATATAATCAAGGACAAAACCACAACACAGGCTGTTAGTTGCCTCGTTGTCGTAGCCATTTTCCATCTACATCAATGCTGTAGATTAATATCTATGTGAATTTCCTTCGCACATACGCTACCCGCCAGTCGCGATTCCATGAGCATTAGAATTGGGAGTTGTAAAAACTAGGCCAGAGGGTCTAAAATGCAGACGTAGCTGCAGTCACCTGGGGAAGATTAGCCATGTGTCAGGTGCACAGGTGCAGGTCGAACTCACCTTTGGGACACCTGAAGAATGGCCTCAGTCTCTTGCACAGAACTGGAAGAAAAAATGTACAAATTTTTAGCTGAAATTCTGAAAATAAGGACTCTGGTCCTGAGAAGTAAGCAAAATAAGCAAGGCTGGGTTTATTGTATATTTGTCTGTAGATATGTGATTCTCTTTTTTTTAGTTTAACTTTCTTAGTTTTCCAAGTAACTAGTTTTCTCATAGCTGACATTCAGAAGCTGCTAAATTTGGCTTGTGAATTCTTTCGGTATATGTCTCTTATATTTAACTTATGTCCACTCTCTCTCTCTCTCTCTCTCTCTCTCTCTCTCTCTCTCTCTCTCTCTCTCTCTTGCTCTCTCTCTCTCTTGCTCTCTCTCTCTCTTGCTCTCTCTCTCTCTCTCTGAGAGGTTAATACCTGGCTGGCCCTGCAGACAGCCCGAGTTGAACTGACAGCACGTCTACCTGCACGGTTCCTCTCTTCTCTCACACACCAGCCTGACAGTCTGATGAACTGCCAAGGAACCTTCTCTCAACTTTCACATTCCCTAGCTTCCCCTTAGCCATACACACTGAATGACTGAGTGATGTTTATGCCTCTGTCAGTCCTATGTTCTCACCATCACCTTTTGATTCTTGCCATCTCATAATCGTGTCTCTACATGAGAGCCCTTTAGTGAAGAGTTGTTTAGTTGTCTTATGGCACCAACATGTTGTGTTCACATGTTTCTCAATACTTGTTGATCCTCTCACAGTCTGTCTTTACTAACTTTCTTGACTGGAAATATTGTTTTGTCTGCAGTAAGAGCGTTGACTCGGTTGCAGGGTTTAAATGAATGTGCTAGTGTATGCTTTCTGTCTACCCCACTAATGCAGATACTACAGACAAGAATTTCAACACATTTTACTGTACTGAGAAGAGTAAACTGAAAACTTTCCCTTAATTGAGAAACGTAAAATGTATAGCCACTTTACTAAATACCTATAACTGAGAAAAGTAGTTACCTAAGGGCAGTTGTTCAGACAATATAGCAATTATGCTAGCTGGCTAATGTAATTAATCTATCTGAAGCTTTAGTAAGTTTTAAACCAATGTGATCTGTAAGCTACTTAGATTAGCTGACAACTTTGGCTTGTTGGGATAGCTAGCGTTCATGCCAGGTGTTATTTTGTCCCATTGTTCCTTAAGGTGTCCAACAGTACAGGGTTGTTGTTGTCACATTTTTTTGTTTCAAAAGTCTCCACACATTCAGGCAGACCAGTCCAGTTTATGGAAGTCTGAGCCAAGGTTCAAGTCTCTAGCATGGGAGACCAAGTCAAGTGGCGAGTCAGTAAATTAGGGACTCAAGTGCAGCTGGGCTGGTGAGTCTGATACTTGAGTTCCCACTTCTAGAGACTCTATAGCTTTTGTAATATATTCCAATGGTAATATACCATCATCGATGGGGCGGCACGGTGGCTCGGTGGGTAGCACCTCACAACAAGAAGGTCCTGGGTTCAATCCCAGGTTAAATGATTTGGGTCCTTTCTGTGTGGAGTTTGCATGTCCTCTCTATGTCTGCATGGGTTTACTCCAGGTGCTTTGGTTTCCTCCCACAGTCCAAAGACATGCTTTAGGTTACCCTATTTTTCGGACCATAAGGCGCACTTAAAATCCTTTAACTTTCTCAAAAATTGACAGTGCGCCTTTAAATGCGGTGTGTCTAATGTATGAATTAATTCTGGTTGTGCTTCCTGACCAAGAACCGATTGTAGATGGTACACGGCGCTCATAAATCTGTCAAAATGTTTTAGCACGGCCTTGGTAAGTTACGAAGCTTACGGCAACCGTAGTGCGCAGCATAGCGGAGTAATACGGTATGTGCTTCAGCATTAGGGTACGTGCATTCATTCATTTTCGAAGCGGATTTCAAACTCAACGCTATCAGTCACGCAGTACAACACGGACATAGAGCAGCTGTTCAACTATTTTAAATGTGTATTAATGGAGCTAAACCATTGACCCTAGGTTTCCAGTAAAAGTGAGTTTTGGGTGAAAGGCTTTAATGTTTGAATTCTCACTACAGATCCAGTAAGTGCACCAAAATTATTGTTAGTGGTAGTCACACAAACAAACAATATATGGCAGGGTTAGCAAGAACAAAAACACTGGAATATTCCTTTAAGGTGTACTTTGGAGCCAGTATCAGAGCATGTTAAGCCCCTTTCCTTCAGTGGTGTCCTCTCCCCAGACAGCGATGTCAGAGCACCAGGCAGTTCAATACACTCACATGCTCCATAATTAGCCATTATAGTGTGTGGTCTAGTGTGGTGTGTGTATGTGTGTGTGCGTATGTGTGGAGGATCGGTATGAAGAAAGCCTCTCTAAAATGAGGAGCCAGTGGGATTGTGGGCAGGGAAAACTGTGTGGTGCCATCAAGGTGACCACCAGAGCAATTTACACCATGACTTATTTCCCCTAATTCTTGGATCCAGCCGGCTGTGTATGCGTGCCGTGCATTGCTTGTGTTGTCGATGCATTGTCTTGTTTGCTGCTTCGTGCTTTGTGTTGTGTTTGGCCATATCTTGTGCGTGATGTATTAGAATATTGTGTGAGTGTGTTTGTGTGTGTGTGTGTGTGTGTGTGCCTGTCTGTCTTATGTTCCATTTCCCCTCATTAATATGCATGGAGTCTGTAATGAAGCAGAAGAGAGTAAGATAATGAAACAGAGTGCACCACTGCCTGCCTTAATGCCGTGTGACTATACACTGACACATTCATCTTCAAATTCCTTCAGACATGATGTAGCTGAAACATGGCACGATCACAGCTACCATTACATTTCACTCTCTGCCTTCTCTCTTTCTCTGCAATGGGAAACCTAGTAAACAGATTCTGTTAGGCATTTAATTAGACAATTAATAGCTTAAATAATGATTTGCAATTATGAGACCAGAAAATATCTACACTTTACCAAGTCAGTGAATTTTCTGAGGGAAAAATGACTAAGCTTACACATATTGAATTGCCTGAACATCAGTGATAGTGTATACATATACAGTCTTGTGTGCCTCCAGGACAAATCAGTACAACATTACATAAACTGATATCTGTTTACAGTCACAAATACAAACCAGTTTATCAGCATTATGCATTTAATGGTGAACTGAAACCCTGATTTACAAAGAAAATAAAGAGCAGTCATTTTGGTAGTAGTAATAAGTGTTGGTGGGGACAGTCCACTGCAGGGCACAGACACACCCACTCACTTCCTCACACGGCGACACTTTAAAGAGGCCAAATAATGGTTCACTTTGGACTGTAGGAGGAACTGGAGTACCCAGACAAAACCCTTGTAGTCACAGGGAAAACATGCAAATCCCACATAGCCAGTTTCCAGGCCAAGTCTGTGAGGCAACTGAACTTGAACTATGCACTGCGCCATTGTGCCGCCTATAAAATATACAAATATAAAATTATTTTTGTATATTAGCAATCACTCATGGCATGTGTTGTGAAGTGGAAATGGTGCTACAATACCTCTAGTATTTGCTGTTGAAATTTGCTTGGTGGTGCATCAGTTAATGTACTGGACTACTAACCAGAAGGTCCAAGGTTCAGCTTCCAGCACTGACAACCTGCCACTGTTGGGCTCATGAGCTGGGTCTGTAACCCATAATTGCTTCAAATGTACCTTTTAAGACTGTACACCAAATGTAGCAGAAAAAGGCAGCTACCAAATGTTTTTTTGTTTATTTATTTGGTTTATTTAACATCGCTTTCAGCATCAATGGCCATTTTGGCGGCAGACACTGGGTCACATCAATACACAAGGTTATATTGAAACTAGTCATAGATATACACTCAGATCAGGCCAATTAATGCATGGCTTTGGACTGTGGGAGGAAACTGGAGTACCCAGAGTAAACCCACACAGACACGGGCTTATACTGTGTCCTTATACACAATAAGGACCCAGACCTTCTTGCTGTGAGGCGACAGTGCTACCCACCGAGCCACCACGACACCCATCTATCAAATGAGTAAATGGATACAGAATGCCATATATAGCAATTGTTTTATACTCATACAAAACTGTTGGCGGTTTTAAAGAATTTGCTCTTAATATCCATAAGTATTTCTTTCTGTAGTTAGCTTTTTGAAACAACACACACAGCCATTGTGCAATATTTGCATGTGATTAGTGACTGTCTTTCCCTAAGTTAAATGCATTCTCAATTCACTAAATAATTTCCAGCTTGGGTAAATTCCACAACAGACACTATATCAGTCGATCTGTATTGCTATCTCTCTTACATTTGCACCCCTACATAGAATTTATACTCAGTAGACTCTGCTGGCAAACTTGCTGGCTTTTCAGTTTAGTGCCTTTGTAGTCCACAGTGGGAAAGGTGTTTTGCAACCAGGTGTTCTGACAAAAGAGAACGTAACACATATCAACAACATATACACGCAAGTATCTGCTACAGTACAACAAAATACATTGTTATAGAAATTATTAATTTTTTTAGTGACCTCAATACCTTGGCAACTCAAAATAATAGAAACACCTAAAAAGAATATTTGTACCTATGTACAAGAACCCTGATATTAAAAAAAATCTCTGGTCATACTGTTGACAATGCATTGTTTGTGTAGCCTCAATATTTTCTTATTACCTTAGTTTCATACTTTTAATACATAATTTCCCCCATTGTGTAAAATGGTTAGTTCTGCTAGTTTTTGCAGTTTGCACAAGTCTTTGGCCAGTATTTTTATTAGTGTAAGTATACGTATTAAGATGACTTCACACAAGTCAGGAGGAACAACAAGAAACATTAGAAAAAGGAATGGTTATTACAAAAGAATGGCAAAGTTCTTAAAAAGATGAATTCGTTTTTGCATCGGTTTAGTTAGTTAGGTACACCAGAGGATTTCTACCACACACTTTGAACAGCAGGTGGAAATAAATGAGGGAGGTACCAGTGACACTGTTAAAAGAAGATGTTTCCTGCATCTGTCAACAGAATAGGCTATAAAAGTGATGTGACAGATGTGCTTAAAAGTCAGATTCAGCAAATCAAATCAACAATGCAATGATTTTAAGCAAAGCTTGACTCTTTGGAGCATTTAGCTACATTTAGATCTTCACCCTGACTGTACATTGTGGGGACCTTGCAATTAGTAAAATGAAGCGAAACTGTTCTGCCCAATCACTTAAATAAGAACTCTCAGTTCCTTGCATTTGAACTTATTTTCAGTTCTATCCTAATATTCAAGCAAAGTTTTTTTTCTTTTCAGACTTAACCTCCTTCCTAACTGCACATTCCTCAAGTTCTGTCTCTTTGTAAAAAAAAAAAATCCTATTTTTTCTTTAAAAGCTCCTTAATATTTTTTGTGAGCCATGACTTACTGTAGCAAACAGATCCACTTTGTTTTTAGGAAAAAAACATCTTCACAGAATAACATATAACAGGATACAACATCGGTAAATTCATTTATATCTGGGCAGGAGTCCATAAAAGTAGACCAATTTGTGCTCTTAAAACAGTCTTGCAGGCATTCCATATTCCCTTCAGACCAGACCTTGACTTTTCATTTTTGGTTTTTCTCTCTTCAATAATGGTCTATACACCAGGGCAAGGTAGATAGTACCTTCATGGTAGATTTTTTCTCAGTTCATACACACAAATCCTTTGTAATTCAGGGCCAGACTGTTTTTTTAGAGATTAAATGAAATACTGTGGATTTTTGCAGAAAATATAAGGAGCTTTGGTGACACAACAGCAGTTTGCTAGCCAACCACCGTGGTGACACACAGCTAAGTCCCAGAGGTGCCTTCCGTTGGGCATGACGCAGGCATGACAGATGTGGGCATCAAACCTGGTGCTGCAACAATGACCAGTCCTGCAATGGACTTTTGCCCACTCCCACAGATTCCTGGGATAATCGCCGGAATCCTCCCAATGCTCCCAACTAATAATTGATTTAAAATCTAAATATGCCTTATAATTGCTTGAGTGAAAATGTATTATTTGTCTGGGATTTTTTTTTCTTTTTTCAAATATTTTGTTTCTTATATAATTAGATATTTCATCCCTTATTTACACAACAGATTTATTGTATTTATATATCTTTCTAAAAATACAGTATATAAAAATATTTTTCCTGTTCCTGTACACATTTAAATAAAGAAAGGAGGTAAAAAGACGCAGAGAATTATTTATTTTGCATGTGTAGGTTTGAGCTAATGCCAGAAAGACACAGAAGTAGAACAAGCAAGGAGCAGGTTTCTAAAGGTGGGCCAGCAGCACACTGTCACAGGCCTCTGTGTTCCTAAATGCAACTATAAATATAAGTACCCCTAACATCGCCTTGAAGGAGAAAGCTATGATTTTGCTAGGAAAGTTCTCTCACCCAAGCGCTCTCTCTCTCTCTCTCTCTCTCTCTCTCTTTCTCTCTCTCTCTGTCAGCAGTATTTCCGCATGGGGAGTGGGCCCCGTGCGTTACCTTTTTCTCCTCTTCTGTAAATAAGGTGTCCCCATTCTGTCACGCACAGGAGAGGGAGCATTTGACTACAATGGGCTATTATTGGCCATCATAGGGATGAGACAGACTCTCTGGGGAGAACGAAAGACTTTTTTGAACTGGAAATGTCGAATGCTTCTCGTTGCACTCCACTCCTGTTGGGTTTTTCTGCTCAAAAGCCAGCAAGAAAGCCTGAGGCACTGCTTTAATTTGAAATGGAGAACTGGTTTGCAGAGAGGAACTCCTACATGAACTCTTGCCATCCCCAGGCTTATCACAGTACAGTGAATCACTGATAACAACTGCCTTTGTCTCTGTTTGTTGGATCATAAGACCTGGATATCTGATACAGGATTCCAATTTCTCCCAAGTGTGTTAGGTGGGTTTGGGTTCGGGACCCCAGCGAAGATTTTTCAAACTGAAGTAGTCAAGCCATTTCTTAATAAACATCATTTTGTGCACAGAGGCAAAAAACATATGGAAACAGGAAAGGACTTTCCCAACAACTGCCACAACGTTCTCTAGAATTCATTGTATGCCTCAACTTTCAGCATTACCTTGACTGAATCAAACGACGAAAAACAGCCTCAGAGCATTTCAGCTTATAACAGGCATGTAGTACTCATCCATTTACATTTACATTTACATTTACAGCATTTAGCAGACGCCCTTACCCAGAGCGACTTATAATTGGTACAGTCTTACAATCCAAGTAATTGTGGGTTAAGGGCCTTGCTCAAGGACCCAACAGTGGCAGCTTGGCAGAGGTGGGATTTGAACCAGTACCTTAACCACTAGGCCACCACAGTCTCACATCCACGTACTCCCATATCAGAAATCCAGTCGGTAAAGCAAGATTAATCAGTCCAAAGCGGTCCTTCTGCTCGAGAATCCAATGGCAGTGTGTATTACACCACTCCAGTCAAAGCATATCCATAAAGCCTGTTCATACTATGCACTGCAGTAATTTATCTTCAGCTGTGTTTCTGTTGTTCCGATACGTTTCTATTTTACAATAACAGCCCTTCTGATTGGGGTGGCTCTAGCATGGCAGACATTTGATGAACTGATTTGCTTAATAGGTGACATCCTGCACCTGATAATAGCTGTCTGAAATTGCTGAACCTACATTTGGCAATGTAGTGTGTGTTCAATTCTGTGGAATGGCTAATTGATTTATAAGCAAAAACCTATTTAGTGCTTCTAGGAGAGACAAGTACATCAGTGATCAAAGGCGAGTTCAGGCTTTGCTGCCGAACTCCTGAAGAGGTTTGTTTCTCTCAGCCATTACGTTCTTTCAACCCCCATCCTTCTGAAGATGGCAAGTGTCAGCAGTTCATTGCTGTCAAGGTCTCAGCCATGAATGTGCATGTGTGTGTATGTGATGTCCTCTGGGTGGTCAAATGGGCCTCTGCTAACTAGCCAAGCCTGAGACAGGACACCCTAAGGCCCTAGTACCACTACCCTGCATCCACAATGTTTTCCTTTAAAACAAACAAACAGAGGGCCTGTTTTAAAGACAGTGTCATAGGGAGCAAAGAACTTATGTAGACAACACTGCTTCATATCACAGTATTGTTTGTGTGTACCCTAAAGCTGAAATTGTTCTCTGAATATACTTTAACGCAAACAATTTATGCGAGATTTGTAGTAAAGGAATATGATTTGTCAAGTACATGTGGAAGCATGTGAAGTTTATTACATAGAGAAGCTTTCTATATTATCTTTGGTATATGTTAATTGATATCATGGTCACATAATGTATAGTTAATTAGTTGCACAAAACACATTTCTGCCTGCAAATTGAATGCGTGTCTTGAGTGAAAACAGTTTGCACTGTCATCATAGCCATCATTAGCATCTATGCTAAAAAAAGTAGAGGCTGAGCTTTCATAATGCATCTCCCTGCTGTACAGGTCCTGGCGGAGTGTTCCTGCTTAAGAACAGTTCCACATATGGACATAATCTATATTAGTCAAAGTAATTAAAACAGAGTGCCGCTAACAAGCTTCCTCTCGTAAACAATTGCTGCTTTATCTCATTAAAACTCATCACATTTTAAAATGTTTTAAGGGGAATTTCCATCCCCAGTGTTGCTTGCATAATTGATTTTAGCCCATAATAGCAACCATTAAGTAGGTCAGGTAAGGATTCAGTGCTGATGTGCTGATGTTGCTTTATTGCAAAGATCCAGCCTCTTAAAGAAAAGGCAAAACTATTTGTTATTAAACCCAAGTACTCTGCCTCATATGCTGTTTATGAAGGACTGCAAAGTGCTCAGGAGGCAACAATATAATGTTAATTAAAATCATGCTTGAAAAAGGGGGGGTGGTCTGTCAACCATCTATATTTTTCTTCCCTTGGGGTCTTCCCTCAGTGTAGAATGTTTGAAAGTTTTGCAGTTATTTCCAGGAGTGGGGCTGCTATCATATGACAGAGATTGGCGTTGCACCAGTGACCGGCCTATGCTTTGGGCCCTTTCCCCTCCATCTACCCCTCTCTCCCTCACCCATCCCCACTCTCCCATACCCCCTCCTTCAGCCTTATGCCTCCATCAAAACTGAGTCCGTCTCACAGATGCACTGCTTAACAATGCCATCTCTCGGTTACACACACGGACACACAGACCCACACACAGGCCCACACAGACACACACTCTTCCCACCTCCCCACTCACTCGTCCTCCCATCATAAGTGTGTGTGTGTGTGTGTGTGTGCTGGGGGGTTCAAAACAGCGGCCTGACGAATGAGGGGGGCAGGTCCCCTGTGATTGGCGCTCTCAGAACATTGATGCCAGCTTCCATCTGTCATGATAGCCCTATCGCTGAACCTTCAATCTGTCAAATGCCTGCACCAGCCCACTGCTCACCCAGATCTGGCCTGCTAAACAAAGCTGACAACATGCATTATCACAGCCAGAGAGAGGGAAAGGAAGAGAGGAGGGAGAGATAAACGGCAGAGAGGTTGGTCCATTGCTAAAGGACCCAAAAAAGCCAGGCGTGAATGTGTTAATTGTAGGCGGAGGTGTAACCTGTCACTTCTCATTGCATTAGACACCAGCCATTATTTTCACGCCTTCATTTTTGCCTCACTCCTGTTAATCCTCTTAACATATGGAGAGGCATAGCCCCCAGTTCTGAGTCCCATTGGCAAAGTATGAGATGCTAACACAAACTGGCTCAGTGTGCTCTCTTTAAGTGGCGTGTAATGAGATTATTAACAGTTCACTGGTGGCACACAGAGAGTTAAGTGTCCCCTCTGTGTTGTGCTAACAGGGTTAAGGATGTGAGTTGTTCTTTTAGTTGGTCTTTGACTGCTGGTACTCTTCCAGTATTTTTATGCTACAAACCAGCTCAGAAAACGCCTTTGGAAAAAGCAATGTGTTTGAAATAGATTTGACATTAGAGAATGTGTTAATTAAGCCTGGGTAGCGTAACATAAATTTGACATCTAATTTTTGCATTTTGTACATTTTTATTTACTCAATAATCAACTTATTCGGTATGTTATTGGTTAGTGTCAACGATAGCCAGTATGACTGTAGTGAAAAGAGTGTGTGTGTGGGTGTGTGTGTGTGTGGGTGTGTGGGTGTGTGGGTGTGTGTTGGTCGTCCTTGTCAAAGCTGTTACTGGCTCTGAGTAATTAGTGCAATCATGACACATCCAAGTAGCTAGTTCCCTGACAGACCTCAACTGAGACAAGCATCCCAGTGGACAGAGTTCACATGAGTACACACACACACACACACACGCACACACATCCACACAAACACACATATTCTTTTACTAGTTTTAACTACCACAGAAGTATATTTTTGTTGCTGTGTGCACTTGGGCTGTGCTAAAAATCGATACAGCAATATATCGCAATATTTATTTTCGCAATATAGTATAACAATTTTCAGCTCAAAATATCGTTTTTTTGAAGGGGGAAAAAAACATTTAAAATTAGTTGTTAGCTACAATCTCGGCTCCTGTAGAAGTCACAGTGCTGAATTATCAGAGTGATGTGACGTATTAAGGTGACTCAGATTGTACACCATAACTTATATTCAACTGTTTTTACATTCTCAGAACTATGTGGAATATAGCAATATATCGCAATATGTGTATCGTGATATAATCGTACCGTGGCCCGCGTATCGTATCATGAAGTCCTTTCCAATACCCACACCTAGTGGAAAGTGTTCCATGTTGTAGAGATGCAGGGCTGAAAGTAAGTTCTTGCCGGTACTACTACCATAACCTTCTCTTCATATCGCTCACCATCCCTCAGCTTCAAGTGTAACAAAATATACACTTAGTAAACTATTTCACGAATACAAAACTAATAGGGAGAACCTATTATTTATATGTATTTATATATTTACTTACAGTGGGGCAAAAAAGTATTTAGTCAGCCACTGATTGTGCAAGTTCTCCTACTTAGAAAGATGAGAGAGGTCTGTAATTTTCATCATAGGTACACCAACTATGAGAGACAAAATGAGAAAATGAAATCCAGTTAATCACATTGTAGGATTTGTAAAGAATTTAATTGTAAATCATGGTGAAAAATAAGTATTTGGTCACCCAAAAAACAAGCAAGATTTCTGGATCTCACAGACCTGTAACTTCTTCTTTAAGAAGCTCTTCTGTCCTCCACTTGTTACCTGTATTAATGGCACCTGTTTGACCTCGTTATCTGTATAAAAGACACCTGTCCACAGCCTCAAACAGTCAGACTCCAAACCCAACCATGGCCAAGACCAAAGAGCTGTTGAAGGACACCAGGAAGAAAATTGTAGACCTGCACCAGGCTGGGAAGTGTGAATCTACAATAGGCAAGCAGGTTGGTGTGAATAAATCAACTGTGGGAGCAATTGTAAGAAAATGGAAGACATACAAGACCATTGATAATCTCCCTCGATCTGGGGCTCCATGCAAGATCTCATCCCGTGGGGTCAAAATAATCATAAAAATGGTGAGCAAAAATCCCAGAACTACAAGGAGGGACCTGATGAATGACCTGCAGAGAGCTGGGACCAAAGTAACAAAGGCTACCATCAGTAACACACTATGCCGAGAGGGACTCAGATCCTGCAGTGCCAGGCGTGTCCCCCTGCTTAAGCCAGTACATGTCCAGGCCCGTCTGAAGTTTGCCAGAGAGCATATGAATGATCCAGAAGTGGACTGGGAGAATATCATGTGGTCAGATGAAACCAAAATAGAACTTTTTGGTAGAAGCTCAACTCGTCGTGTTTAGAGGAAGAAGAATGCTGAGGTGCATCCCAAGAACACCAGACCTACTGTGAAGCATGGAAGTGGAAACATCATGCTTTGGAGCTGTTTTTCTGCAAAGGGGACAGGACGACTGATCCGTGTTAAGGGAAGAATGAACGGGGCCATGTATCGTCAGATTGTAAGCCAAAACCTCCTTCCATCAATGAGAGCATTGAAGATGGAACGTGGCTGGGTCTTCCAGCATGACAATGATCCCAAACACACTGCTCGGGCAATGAAGGAGTGGCCATGTAAAAAACATTTTAATGTCCTGCAGTGGCCTAGCCAGTCTCCAGACCTCAACCCCATAGAAAATTTGTGGAGGGAGTTGAAAGTCCATGTTGCCCCAAAACAACACTGCTCTAGAGGAGATCTGCATGGAGGAATGGGCCAAAATACCAGCTACAAAGCCAACAAAGGTTATGTTACAAAGTATTGAGTTGAACTTTTGTTATTGACCAAATATTTATTTTCCACCATAATTTACAATTAAATTCTTTAAAAATCCTACAATGTGATTTCCTGGATTTTTTTTCTCATTTTGTCTCTCATAGTTGAAGTGTACCTATGATGAAAATTACAGACCTCTCTCATCTTTCTTAGTAGATGAACCTGCACAATCAGTGGCTGACTAAATACTTTTTTGCCCCACTGTACATCAAACAGATAATGAAATATGCAGCTGCTACTGCGAGAGGAATTTTTGATTTAAAAAATATATAAAAAAAACAATTTGTGCACCCAACAGCATATTACCTGAAAAGATGCTTAAAATTAAAGTAACAGAACTGTTACCTGTGCGTAAATTATGTCCGACCCTGCAATCTGATTGGCTGAGAGATGATTTTCCCGTGAGTTTATTGACGATATTGGCACCGTGACCAACGCTCTAGAAGTATTATTCCGCGGCATACACATGTACCTTAGCAACGATACCTACCCTAAAAATCAGCCAAGTTATAATGAGTGAAACACTGCCGAAATGCAAGCTATAATTAGTTTATAAAATCTATTGGCTTTAAAATCTATTGGAAGATGAAGCCATTAATGACCAACATGAGCCAAAGGTTTGTCACCTTTAGGACTTGGAAGTGCTGGAAAAGCGAAACGAAGTCAGTACTTTAAATGCCAGTATCTCATGTTAAAGCACTCCCTCTCGTGTATTATTGCTCAAACATGACACACTCACTTTAGTGGCACACACCCATGTTGTAATGAATTTGACTTAATTTTCATTTGGTCACACAGCAGTTCAATATTTAATAAGAAAAGTGCTATAGATATGAATCTTATTAGATAAAATACTGATAGTTTGTTTATTTGTTATATTTGCCAGTTGGTTGGCAGCACAAAGGGGGAGAGGAGAATAGATAGAGAGAGGTGTGGAGAGAGAGCAGGATGGAAAGCAAACACCAGGTGAGAAAGTTGACAGTTAACGTTAGTCAAGACCACATCCTTATAATGCCACAGCAGCTTCTGTTTTTTTGCACTCATCGCAGTAGAGTCCACGCAGATTTTACATAATGGATATCCTGTTATCAAATATCAATATAGTTCCTCCCCAACCTCCTCTTACATTTATTTATCTCAACAATACTGTTGGTTTGGCTTACTAATTAGTTGGGTTATGTCTATTTATGTCATTTTGTAGTTGAATACGATATACAAATACATACAACATATATAGTTAAAGGAGGGGGGTAGCCCATGGACTTAAGTATATTTTTAAATAGATCTAATGGTACTCATATTCAAAATGAATTGAAATTCAAAAAGAAATTTGTTCATGACTCCAAACTTTTGAATGGTATGTAATTGGTCTTGCTCTTGAGAAGAGCTGCTGCCTGGCTTCACGTGTGTCAAAGAAAACAAGTGCAAGCCCTTACTCTTCCAGACTGGAAGATGTTGTGCAATAGCAAAGACTCAGCCAGAAGATGAGAACTGACATAAATGAAAAGATTATTCCTCAATTTGTTTTGGCGGGGGAGGAGGGTGTTTATATAGAACTATTGATACACAAAGAACCATAAGAATTATATAAACGTTGTTTTATGTTCCAAAAGGCTGAAGGAATTTGTTAAGGGTTCTCAATTAAGGGTGGAGTGAATGTACTGTCTGAAAGATTTTATTTCAAATCACAGTTCCACCAAGTTGTGTTATGGTGTATAGAATGAAGATGATTTTATGTAAGGGTATATGACAGTAGTTAAGGATGGAGTGAGTGCCATTGTCATTACAGGCAATACCGACATAAGAATATATTCCCTCATGTGCAGAAACATCTCACTATCTTTCGCTTCCTTTTTCTCTTTATTTTCTTTCTCTCTCTCTCTTTTTCCTTCTCTCTCTTGGTCTATACTGCATTCTCCTGGGACCTCATCATCTTCGCTAACAGTCAGAGTGGGATTTAGTACCCTCTATTCCCTCACCTTCCTTCCCCTTTCTTCATTCCTGCTTTCTTTGCTCCTGCTCTAACTCCTGACTCTCTATCCCACTTTCCTTTCTCCTAATCTTGGTGACTCTTTTATACTCTCTTTCTTGCTACCTCTCTCAACAAAAGAGGTTCAGCATGTTCTCTTGTTGTGTTTTGGCACTGGAAATACGTCTGACAATTTCATCAAACATATAAAAAGTACTAGCACTTTAAAAGCAGATCATGCATGTATGTGGTAGCTCAGTGGTTCTAATTGCAGTTGTAGGTAATTGTTTGGGGGGAAATGCTAGAAAAAAATTGTGGAAAAATGTTGAAAAGTTGAAAGTTTCCTAATTAGCTTGTGTTTTATGTGAGACCAAATATTCTTTATAGGGTTCGAATCTAACAAGCCTGGTGGGCTGTAGATTTCCACCTAACAATTCATCTAAGGGGAAAAGAAAACATAAAATACATTTTGGAAGATTCTAAACGCACAAACGTACAGACATGTTAGTCTATGTTTTATATCAAGCATTTAATTATTTTCATGATTTTATCTTTGTTTACAATAAGTCAAGTGAATTTCCCTGTTTCAAGATTTTACTCTCAACATTCACTGCAGCAACAAGCAGTGAGAAGCCAATGGTGGAGAAGGTCTCAGGAGTGCAATATCTTAGCTGTTGCTAATTTTCTGACCAATGATTTGTTGGTAGAATAATTAATTGCTTAAGATTTTGCCATTTTACGTTCGGCCCATTGTTTGTAGCCCAGGGGCGTTCATTAGATTACATTATTAGTCTGGAATTCCACAGAAAGTTCATTATTGTATTTAAGATGTTTCAACAAAAGCAGAGTAATACTGATAATTGCCTGTCTGAGAGGCCAAAGTAGTCCCGCAGACTGGTCCCCAGATATTGCGGAAGAACCCAGAGCACACTGCACACTTACTGGATAGATGACAGACAAATAGAAAATGGTAATTTATGTGTGCAGAGTCGACAGGCCACCAAACCCCTCAAGAGACCAGACGGAGAAAGCGAGAGAGAAAGAGAGTGATAGTGCTGCTCAGAAATCACAGCATAATGTCGTGGAAAAGGGATGATGGGAGCTATGTGGATTTTTCTCATCCTCCTTTTGTCTGGACCTGTTCTTCCGCTTATAGGATGAAAGGCATGATGGGGTCCCTCTTTCAGTCTCTGTACCTTACTATATCTTGTGTCTTTCCCTCTCTCTTTCTTACAGTATCAGTTTGACAGAGAAAAAGCAAAGACTCTGGGGTTTAAAAGTACCCGAAGCATCCTGGGTAATTAGCCATTACGTTACTGTCACAGAGGGTTGTGCAGTCAATACAGAGATAATTTGGGCAATGGTGAATGACAGCACTGTCCGGACTGCTGGGATGATCAAGGACAAAGCCAGCTGCACCCAGCATCTGTCAGGCCTATGAATCTCACACACACACACACACACACACACACACACACTCTTACACACATACATGCAGACTGATGCTTACAGAATGGCTGTAGCAGAGTAAAAGAAGATAATAGTGATAGAATGATTTACAAATATGTTCTTTGCGCTTTCTCTCATCTATTTTCTTCTTTTCTGTCCTTTCCCCTTCTCTGTTCTCCTATCTTAGAGGGAATGACTCGATAAGGCCTGTCTCTCCAGGAGAAAGGTATAGAAAGGTACTTGTTACCGCTGGTGGCGATTGAGTGACACTGGGTGTGAAAGAGAAAGTGAGGCCCAGAATGACCAGGGTAGAAGATGTAAGTAATGGTACCACAGACAGGCACAGAGGGAGGAAGGAGAGGACTTGTGACATAATGAAAATCCCATTTATTTTGGTAATAAAGATAAATGCGTGTCATGTTGATTATATTTGGATGGGGTAAAATGGAGTTTTAACACGTTTGTATGTTGAGGACAGGGAGGGGGTAAAACAAGCAAGTCAACCTAAAATGTAAGGCCTTTCATATGAAATTAGCAAATTGTTATGCTGATTTTATGCAATAACTGAAAAGCAACGCTATCACATTAAAATATTTATACTATGAGACACAAAATGAGTAAAAAAAAATTCCAGGAAATCACATTGTAGGATTTGTAAAGAATTTAATTGTAAATTATGGTGGAAAATAAGTATTTGGTCAATAACA
The DNA here is from genome assembly GCA_025084515.1 of Ancistrus triradiatus. NCBI lineage: Eukaryota > Metazoa > Chordata > Actinopteri > Siluriformes > Loricariidae > Ancistrus > Ancistrus triradiatus. The sequence continues at coordinate 375,602 of JAJAGP010000074.1, read as the reverse complement.
AAAGTTCAACTCAATACTTTGTAACATTACTTTTGTTGGCAATGACAGAGGTCAAACGTTTCCTGTAAGTCTTCACCAGGTTTGCACACACTGCAGCTGGTATTTTGACCCATTCCTCTATGCAGATCTCCTCTAGAGCAGTGATGTTTTGGGGCAACACGGACTTTCAACTCCCTCCACACATTTTCTATGGGACTGAGGTCTGGAGACTGGCTAGGCCACTCCAGGACCTTGAAATGCTTTTTACAGAGCCACTCCTTCGTGAAAGAAGTTGTTGGAATCGAAGGAAACTTTACATGTGTGAATGTAATGATGATATATGTAAGTGATTACAACATTAGAGCTAAAGGATAAGTTTATTAGCAAAAACTGTACAATTGAAAGGCTCTAGTATCCTGCTGGGCCACCTCTAGCCTGGATACAAGATGAGATATGGTTGGGCATGGAGGCATCCTGACAGATGTTGCAGCTGGGCCTGTAGATCCTGCACATTTGTAAGTTGCATAAGATGGCTTGCCAGCTGGTCCCATAAATGCTCGATTGGCGATAAATCTGGCAATCAGAAAGGCCAGGAAGTGTTGCAATCTGGTGTGGACATTCGTGGGATACTCTTGTTGTGTGTGGGCAAGCATTATTCTGCTGAAAAATGTCAGCTGGAACCCCTGTCATGAGAGGGAACATGTGGCCCCAAGATGCCCTGCACATATTGCTGATCTGTTAGTGTCCCTCATATCACTACTAGGGGTGACCAACTGTTGTATGCAATGGCTCCCCAGATCATCACACCAGCAGTTGGGGCAGTTTGTTGCTCCACAACAAAGGCAGGATTGAAGCGCTAACCATGGGGCCATACTCTAACCTGAACCAGAACTTGGATTCATCACTACAGACAATATAGTTCCAGTCCACTGCAGTCCAGGTTTCTTGTTCATGACACCACTACAAATGAAGCAAGTTTTTATGTTTGTCAACGAGTGTATTTATATCAGGGTTAGTGGTAGTGCCAGCTATGGTGGCTACTTAAAGGTTAATTAAATATTTTGATATTCAAAAGTAAATGTTAGAAAAATTATTTAATACAATAAAAGACGTTATCGATTTTTCATAGGAGTATAAAATGTCACCCCTCAGCAGTGTATACATTTTTAAGTGACACGCTATATACAGCGTTGGCTAAACGGTTGAGACCAATAGTTAAAATGCCTTTTTTTGTATTTAATACAGGGTGTTTCATTACAAATGATATAATCAGCATAACAATTTGACTGAATCTGGCTGTCAAGTGCCATCCTCCACACCCACCTGACCTAACACCTATTGAGCATGTATGGACGCTCTTGAAAATCGAGGAAGCCAAACGTTCAATAACATCACAAAATGTTAATCATGCTGGGATAACATGGATCATCAGATTTTACACCAACTTGTGGAGTCCATGCCAGCCCACATGCATATTGTCATTGTAGCAAAAAAGTAACATACAAAATACTAATAAATACTGAATTTTTTTATATTTTCACACAATTGTTATGCTGATTCTGTGATTTGTAATGAACAAAACTGAATTAAATCGAAGCATTTTCACTAGTGATCTATACCTTTTGGCCCTTACTGGATATGGCTTATACACCATATAACTAAAACCTTATATATAAATCCTGTTGTCTGTATTATTGTTATCTATAGCCCTTCAATCACTTTGGTAATGATCATAACCCCTGCCTAGCGTGTATTGTCCGTAACACTTCAATCACTCAAGTTGGTAACACACACACACACACACACACACACACACAGACACACACACACATACACATACACACTCATATATCTATACAGTGGGGCAAAAAAGTATTTAGTCAGTCACTGATTGTGCAAGTTCTCCGATGAGAGAGGTCTGTAATTTTTGTCATAGGTACACTTCAACTATGAGAAAAATTAGACAAAATGAGAAAAAAAAAAAAATCCAGGAAATCACATTGTAGGATTTTTAAAGAATTTAATTGTAAATCATGGTGGAACATAATTAGGCTATTTCGTCACCTACAAACAAGCAAGATTTCTGGCTCTCACAGACCTGTAACTTCTTCTTTAAGAAGCTCTTCTGTCCTCCACTCATTACCTATATTAATGGCACCTGTTTGACCTCGTTATCTGTATAAAAGACACCTGTCCACAACCTCAATCAGTCAGACTCCAAATTCAACCATGGCCAAGACCACCAGGAAGAAAATTGTAGACCTACACCAGGCTGGGAAGAGTGAATCTACAATAGGCAAGCAGGTTGGTGTGAATAAATCAACTGTGGGAGCAATTGTAAGAAAATGGAAAACATACAAGACCGTTGGGTCTCCACGCAAGATTTCATCCCATGGGGTCAAAATGATCATGAGAACGGTGAGCAAAAATCCCAGAACTACAAGGAGGGACCTGATGAATGACCTGCAGAGAGCTGGGACCAAAGTAACAAAGGCTACCATCAGTAACACACTACACCGAGAGAGACTCAGATCCTGCAGTGCCAGGCATGTCCCCCTGCTTAAGCCAGTACATGTCCAGGCCCATCTAAAGTTTGCCAGAGAGCATATGGATGATCCAGAAGAGGACTGGGAGAATATCATGTGGTCAGATGAAATGAAAATAGAACTTTTTGGTAAAAACTCAACTTGCCATGTTTGGAGGAAGAAGAATACTGAGTTGCATCCCAAGAACACCATACCTACTGTGAAGCATGGGGGTGGAAACATCATGCTTTGGGGCTGTTGTTCTGCAAAGGGGAGAAGATGACTGATCCATGTTAAGGGAAGAATGAACGGGGCCATGTATCGTGAGATTTTAAGCCAAAACCTCCTTCCATCAATGAGAGCATTGAAGATGGAATATGGCTGGGTCTTACAAACACACCGCTCGGGCAACGAAGGAGTGGCTTGGTAAAAAGCATGTCAAGGTCCTGGAGTGGCCTAGCCAGTCTCCAGACCTCAGCCCCATAGAAAATGTGTGGAGGGAGTTGAAAGTCCATGTTGCCCAGTGACAGCCCCAAAACATCACTGCTCTAGAAGAGATCTGCATGGAGGAATGGGCCAAAATACCAGCTACAGTGTGTGCAAACCTGGTGAAGACTTACAGGAAACGTTTGACCTCTGTCATTGCCAACAAAGTATTGAGTTGAACTTTTGTTATTGACCAAATACTTATTTTCCACCATGATTTACAATTCAATTCTTTAAAAGTCCTACAATGTGATCTCCTGGATTTTTTTTTTCATTTTGTGTCTCATAGTTGAAGTGTACCTGTGATGAAAATTTCAGACCTCTCTCATCTTTCCAAGTAGGAGAACTTGCACAATGAGTGGCTGACTAAATACTTTTTTGCCCCACTGTATATATATATATATATAGCTTAATGAGAAGCAACACACTTCTGCCTATCTTCACATCCTTTCTCTGACATGCAAAGACAAAGCAGGATCTTCATAGTCACATTAAACAGCCAATTCTAAATGCTGAGCTACATTTCCTGCTTGATTATAATTTGATAAATTTTCTCTCATGGCATGAGGAACATTTTGGACCATAAACAGAATCTTTATCACTTTTTGATTGCAGTTTGTGAGTCAGGGAGAGCGAGAGGATGACACCTCTATATGACGCATAATTAATATTATTATACAGCGGTGTGTCAGTGACCTACAGTGGTTCTGCAAATAGGAGAACGCAGTAAAACAAGTCACCTTCCTGCTGTAATTGCTTTCATTCATCCTACACTGGCATTAGCCTTATGATAAAGACGGCGAAAATGCCTGTCTTCTGTTGAATGACTGCAGATGTGCAAATGTGACAGTCAATTAAAAATGAAAGATAAAGCAGAATGAAGTGTTTAGAATTTTTGCAGTTACATAAATTTCACTTGATGTGTACTTTTTTTATATTTTATATTTCACCATATGCAAAATGCCATAAAGTCTAAATGTTTACCTGCTATCTACTTACGTTGGGTACAGGCACTCGCTCACCACATCTCGCCACATTAAGAATTCCTCAGGGATCCATTCCTCTATATGACTCTATAAAAAGAGAGGAAGAGAGTGTTTTATAACAGTCGTTTACTGTGCTTGGATATGCTGTTCCAAACTGCATTTTAAATGATGTGGCTCTCCATTACAGGGCTGAAATAAACATTTAAATAGCCTTTAATTAGTGTCCTTTCTGTTTGTCAATAGGCCTATGCTATCCACTCAGCATCTTAATGAGCCTTAATTAAATTGGTTAAAGTGGAAGCCTGAAGAAAGCACCTGCCATTTTTTAATAGGTAAATACAAATGGATTTAGGGTCTTTGGCCTTGGTGAAATGAACGTATGTTCAATACTGTATAGTTCAAAGTCAATGTGATAATTCTCTCTCTCTCTCTCTCTCTCTCTCTTTCTGTGTATCTATCTGTATATTTGTGTAAACTCTGCAGTGCTGCTGCTTTAACCACCTCAGTGTCACTGCTGGACTGAGAATAGTCCACCAGCCAACAATATCCAGCCACCATCATCCTGGAGGCAGCATCCTGTGAGCACTGATGAAGGACTCCACCACCCAAATAGTACCTGATCAGTGGTGGTGCTGATCATTAGAGGATAGAGTAAAGGGCACTAACAAAGTATGTAGAGAAACAGATAGACTACAGTCTGTAATTGTAGAACTACAAAGTGCAGTGACCAGTAAAACTTAAATGAGGAATAAGCAGAATTTAAATAAAAATATATAAACTCCCTAAGACTTTTGCACAGTACTGTATATATCACTTTTTATATTTTGTTATGTTCAGGCATAAAAAAATAAGATCAAGTTTTCCCGATCAGTCTTCACTCAGTGCCCCATAGTGCAAAACAGAATTTTAGAAATGTTTGCAAATTTATTAAAAAGAAAAAATGTTAATTTCATATGGACATAAGTGTTCAGACCTTTAGCTATGACACTTGACATTTAGCTTTGGGGACCTCCCATTTCTCAGGATTGTCTTTGAGATGTTTCTACACCTTGATTGGAGTCCACCTGTGGTAAATTCAGTTGACGGGACATGATTTGGAAAGACACACACCTGTCTATATAAGCTCTCACAGCTAACAATGCATATCAGAGCCATGAGGAGAAAAGAACTGCCTGTAGAGCTCAGAGACAGGACTGGGTGGAGGCACAGATCTGGAGAATACTACAAAGAAAAATTCTGCACTAAATGTTCCCAAGAGCACAGTGGCCTCCACAATTGCTAAATGGAAGATGTTTGGAACAACCAGGACTCTTCCTAGAGTTGGCCGCCCCATCAAACTAATTAATCAAGGGAGAAGGGCCTTGGTAAGAGAGGTGACCAAGAACCCAATGGTCACTCTATCTGAGCTCCATATATCCTGTGTGCAGATGGGAGAACTTCTAGAAGGTCAGCCATCACTGCAGCACTCCACCAATCTGGGCTTTATGGTAGAGTGTTCAGAAGCCTGTCATGAGCAAAAGACGCATGAATGCCCATCTGGTGTTTGCAAAAAAAAAAAGCACCAAAAGGGACTCTCAGACTGTGAGAAACAAGATTCTCTGCTCTGATGAAACCAAGACTGGTTTCACAGACAAGTTCTTGGCCTCAATTCTAAGCGTCATGTCTGTAGGTAACTAGGCACTGCTCATCACCTGCCCAATACCATCCCTACAGTGAAGCATGGTGCTGGTGGCAGCTTGTGGGGGTGTTTTTCAATGGTTGGGACAGGAAGACTGGTCAGGGTTGAGGGAAAGATGAATGGAGCAAAGTCCAGAGTTATTCTTAATGAAAACCTGAACCAGAGCACTCGGGACCTCAGACTGGGCTGAACCTCCCAACAAAACAATATTTTAGTTTTTTCCTTGTCTGTAAGTTTGCAAACAAAAATCTCAAATTCTGTTTTCACTTCAACCTGATTTTTTACAGCACAGGCTGTAACCTAACATGTGAAATCAGCTTGTAATAGGAATCATCTTTGACAGGATAAATAAAACTAATGTATGATTGATTTCTTTACAAATCCATTACTTTCAAAAGCACTTCATCTGGTCTGAATTGCTGATTTTGTAAAAATCAATACTTCTAATTAAATAAATGTTCTGCATTAGAATACATCTAGGGCTGCACGGTGGCCCAAGTGGTTTGGGCTGTCACCTGACATCTCCAGAGTTCCCCGATTCAGTACCAAAAAGTTGGATTATGTAGAGTTTGCATGTTCTCCCTGTGTCCAAGTGGATATTCCAGTGTCCTCTCACAATCCAAAGACATGCGTTAGGTCAAGTGGCCTCTCTAGGTGTGCCCAGCCACTGAATTTATTGCCAGTCCCAGGCGCAGAAAAATGGGAGGTTTGTGGTAGGAAGGGGTGTAAAACCTGAGCCCGGTCTAATTTGACCCTTAATGGGAACAGCCAAAAGAAGAAGAAGAGGAGGAGAATACATCTGATATGATGTATAGCTGTGTGGAGTCATTGTGACATATCCTTTGATTCAGAGAGTTAGAGAGCCATTTTCAGTTTACTGGAGGTGTAGAGAGCTCAAACGTAACTGCTGTTCTACTGCTGTAACACTTGAAAAGGTGAAAAGAAATTAGATTTTTTTTTTTTTAACTCTACAATGAATTTAATATCGTTGTTCAGTTGGCACAGTGGTGCAGTGGTTAACGCTGTCGCCTCATAGCTCTGAGATCCCTGGTTTGATCCCTACCTCGCACTCTGCCTGTGTGGAGTTTGGATGTCCTGTCTGTGTCCATGTGGGGTTGCTCCAGGTGCTCTGGTTTCCTTCCACAGACAAAAGACATGCATTAGGTTGATTGGTCACTCTAAATTGTCCCATGACATGTATGGTGATATAACCTTATGCCTGTAGTGATTGTAGGCTTTGTTGCTGATGCAACATTTAATAAACAAACAAACAGAAACGATATCATTGTTCCTCTGATTTATGTCACCAGTTCCACTGAAAATTTTAGTCCCAAGTATGCATTTCTTCCTCTCTCTCTCTCTCTCTCTCTCTCTCTCTCTCTCTCTCTCTCTCTCTCTCTCTCACTATCTCATGTGCTAACTTACTGTATCAAAGTGGATTAGACTGGCGAAAAGCAAAGAGATTGGCAATAAAGAGAAGAATCAGCGTTTGATATAGGAAGAAATGGAAAAAAGGAAACATGAGAAAAATGTTATTATAAAACAGGAATGACTTATCTGGCTCACCATAAGTCCTAATGTGCTTGTGATGTGGTCATAATGTCCTCCTTCTGTAGAAACCTATTGAATGTGCTGTTTTTGAAGAAATGTCAATAACATATTTCCCACATTTACCAGTAATGGCTGACTGGACTTATAAATAATGAGGTATTAAGCTATGCGAAACATGCCATTTGATTTAAACAATTTTTGCATTATCTTCTGCAATGTCCAAAGGAGAAGAGTGTGAGGAGTGACACTTAAATAAATTCACAGGCTTTTTTCAACCTAATATGTTGAATATGTTGAAAATGTTTTCCGTGTGGATTTAATTCTTGAATTACTCAGTAAATAGTATGAAGTTGTAAATCTGTACAATTGTTCTTTCAAAAATGGGACCATGTTTTCAGGGGAACTAGTTAGAACTAATTGTGTTGTACATAGATATGTGTGTGTTCATGCATGGACACCACAAAATAGCATAAGTAACAAAAATTACTTTTTTCATAGCACTGGTACAGTTTTGAATTTGTCTATATTAGGGGCCGAAATATAACCAAAATCACAGTATATGTAATGTTATGCCAATTGAAAGGTGTATATATACAATAAAGTAAGTTTGGAAGAAAATTAATTTTAAAATGTATTAAAATTGTAATATATACACTAGGCTATTTTGGTTATTCCAATTAATCATTAGATTGTTTCTTGAAAGGCACTCAGTCACATTTCAAAATATGTGTTAGAAGCTATAGTTTGTAAACTGCTCAATATGCACTTGCAATATGACAAAATACAAAACAGTAAAAACATAAAACACTCAATGTCAGAGTAGCAGCAAAAATAATAGTATTCAATTTTGTACAGGCTTTCGCCATATAAAGCAGGGACCTCGCCTTCGTTAAAATGCTTGCAGCTCTGCACTACGTCCTTTTAGATGTTCAGATTTTAACTAGCTTCTTTTCAACTGTGCAAATCAGGGCCATATCCTTTCAAATATAAGACTCAGTGACTTCGTTATGTCCTTCCATTCGTTAGATGTCTTTTCGTACGGAGTCTCTTTACTAAAATATTCAGCAAACCTTTCCGAATGTGAGGAGACTCTTTAGATTTACTTTTAACACCTGATGCTATCTCAGCCCTGTACATATCAATTGATTCTAGTGTTGCCACTTCCAGCTGCAACTGTCGAGTTGCAAAATTTACATTTAATACTTTTCTGCTCAGTGTGGGAGTTTGTAAAACCAAACCACATCCACACAACAGAAGTGACTCCTTTTAATTTCAAGTTTTTTTGTGAGGAGTCATTTGCCTGTTCTCCACTATCCTTTTTCAGGGTTCTCGCATGTAAACAGCTCCACCCATTCTACGGCAAAGCAAGAACTATATTTGAATGCTGTGGTATAAAATCTCTACCGCTAGTCGTTTTTCGACCGTTACACACTATCTCGTTTGACATTCTTGTCAGTGGTATGGTACACATGCAGATTTTGTTCTTTAATGGTGCAAAAAATATCCAACACTAAATGCCATTGATTGACCATTTTGATAAAGATCTCCCTTGTACAACTGTCCTGTATTTTGTAACAGGGACTAATGAGGCAGAAGCCATACTGTATCTACACATGTAGTAGCAGAAAGTGAAAGAGTAGCCATATTCTGAATAGCCATCCCTGTGCCCTGACATTATGATCTACCTTATTACAGTTATGTAGAACAGCCTTATCTTGCTATAACTGACAATAGAGCAGCTATCACTAGGGGCTCGCAAGTGTGTGCATATGTGTGTGTATGTGTCTTCCCTGCCTTTTCCTCGCTTTAATTAAAGGCACCGTGTTCTCTCTCTCCTCTCTTTCTTTGCATGTTCGGCACAGGGGACATTGATACTCATTATGCCTGGAGCCGAACACTAAGACTGTGTCAAAGCTGCATCCATCATGGCACGCCTACATGCAGTCAGCACAAAAAAATGCCATTCTGCACACTCAGCATGTTCGCCAATTTGCAATTTTCCAGTGCAAGTAAGCTGACGTGTTTTTATGGCTGAAGATCACTTTTGAATGTGTATCAAATCATGAAAGGAGGCCCCTTGTTAGGCCTGCACTGTTGGCTAGAGCTCTAATGAGACTGATTAATTCATTATCATCTGGGAGAGAAAGGGTCACTCTGGCTAAGGCTAACAGCTAGCTGTGTTGTGGCAGATGTGAGGGCCAGAAATAGTCATGTAGATATGTAAGGCCATACATATGCTATGCTGAAAATAGTAGTGCGTGTCTGTGCTGCTGAGAGTCATGTGACTAGGTAGATGAGTGTGAGTAATGCAGAGGTGAGTATGGTAAACGAATGGTGTGATGTTAAGTTAGCTGCAGCTAGCTTATCATGTTGGTGTGTCTGCATGTATTTGTGTGTGTGGGTCAGATTTATATTACGTTGTGGGGACCAAATGTCCCCACAAGAATTCTGGCATTTTTATTTTTGCCTTGCGCCAAGTCCCCATGGGAAAAACAGTTTTTTTGTGTATCTGTGTTTGTTTGTTTTTTTACAGAAACTCCAACTTTCTTTTGAAAAACCAAAATAGCCAAAATATTTGTTTTAGGGTACTGAGGTTAAAGTTAGGGTTAGGTGTAGGTGTAGGTGTAGCATTACTTAGTTACAGTAATCATTATGTCTGTGTAAAATCCCCAAAACATATGCTTACCAGGGTGTGTGTCTGTTCGAGTGGGTCAAGTTTATATATCATTGTTAGGACCAATGGTTTTTAGTTTGTGGGAGAAAATGTTATGGTTCCTACAAGGAAAACTCCTTCCTTTCTTTTTGTTTATTTGTATTTATTTATTTTATTTTATTTTTTTCTTTCTTTCTTTGGAAAAACCAAGAGAGTGAATCCATTTGCTTTAGTTTTCTGATGTTAAGGAAAGGGCTAGGTGTATATGTATTTGAGAAATTACAGTAATTACTCCTTTATTGCTGGTCATACCTGCTTGATCCAATTCAGATTCACCAAGAGCCAAGGCACAAAGCAGGAAACAACCCTAAACAGGCACATACATATGAGTCTCTTTATGGGCCTGGGACACTTCAGAGAGACCAGTAGAACTAACACATGTCTTTGGAACCTTATAGGGAACCAGAATATCTTGTGGAAACTCATGTGGACATGAGGAGAACAGGCAAACACCACATTGGCCGGACTTGAAATCAAACCAGGTATCTCTGGTTGACTGAAAGCAAAACAGTTGTGCAACCATGATACCCTAGGATTAATTGTATTAAATAATATTAAATCAGCCCTTAGTGTGAGAGTGTATGGGCTCTATGATGGATTGGCGCTCTGCCTAGGGTTTTTCTTGCCTTGGGCCCTGTGCTGCCAGCTAGGCAACAGCATTCCCACGACCCTGACCAGGATTAAGCAGATAAAAAAATGAATGAATGAATGAATATTAAATCACTGGAAAGTCCTCCCATTGATAGAAAGACAAACTAGTGTGTGTGTGTGTGTGTGTGTGTGTGTGTGTGTGTGTGTGTGTGTGTGTGTGTGTGTGTGTGTGTAAGCAGTTGACTTAAATGTGTCTGGGCCTGTTCGACTCTATTCATTATGTGGCTAAAGCGGTGGCTCTTCTCTCCTTGGAGCTGGGATGAGTGTTATTAAAGGCAGAGTGTTCTGACACCAGTCTAATGAAAAATAGGAGCTTCCTGAAGGTTATGTTGCCAGCTAGCACAGAAAAGCCTGCTCTATCTCTCTCTTTCTTGCTCTCTCTCTCTCTCTCTCTCTCTCTCTCTCTCTCTCTCTCTGTAATTCCATCCTCCTGATAGATATTTTCTCTTAAAGGCTGTTGTGTGCGCGTGTGTATATGTGTGTGCGCGTGTGTGCATGTGTGTTTGTGTGTGCATGTGTTGTATGTCACAGTCTCTTCATAAAGAGACCTTTAGCGATTTCTATTTCATGTTGCTTTATCTTTAAATGGCACAATCTATAATACAGTTTTTCAAACTTTGAACAGATCTAGAAGTATGGGGAGGAAAGGTGGGTGATCTCACAATAGGTAAAGGCAATTTCACAATATACAACATGTAACTTTGTGAATGCAATATATCTGTGTGTGTGTGTGTGTGTGTGTGTGTGTGTGTGTGTGTGTGTGTGTGTGTGTAGCCATGTTCCTTAGTAACCGTGGAATACGCAACAATATCAACTGGTGTTCTATCAGTATTCTTATGTTGAACTTAATATTTCCATAACCTTAATCATAAACATAAGTCTTACTTTTTAACCCTACATACTAAAGCAAAACTCAAAATGCAGCTGATGAAATTAGAGTTTTGATAAAAAGAAACACATGCTTATTCTGGTCAGTGAGTATATGATTATGCTAACTCTAAACTCTTAACCATATCCCCAACCCCTAACCCTTCACCTTAACAAGTCAGTACTAAAACTGCAATTGACATCATTTGTGTATTATTAGTTTTATTTCCCAGTGACTAGAAACACAGACTAGAAAGGAACCCTGAGTATACTAGTATCTCTTATCTGTGCTTTGCTTTTCCTGAACAGTTCTTTCCCAAATGCTCCTAAAACAGCTGCAGAATATAATCCCTCTAGCAGGTACACAGTCTGCTCTGGGGTCTCCATCCAGAAGAACATGCCTGGAACAGCTCTGGCAAGATCCAACCAGGGGGTATCTTTGTGAGGTGGCCAGGCACAGCAAGCAGCTCCTTTTAATTCAAAGGATCTACTCCAAGGCTAATCCAAGGCTCTCCTGGATTCATGAACTCCTCACTCTTTTATGTAGAATAAGCACAGCAAGCTTGCGTAGGAAACCTCATTTTTGCCTCTTGTACCTTATTTCTTTAGTCACTACCCAGAGCTCATGACCATACGTGAGGGCATGTTGATTGATTGGCAAACAGACAACTTTGTCTGAGGGCTAACCTCCTGCTTCACCAGAATCGGTACAGTGACTGCAGAACTGCTTCTTCTGATACAATCCATTTGTCAGTCTCATCTTTATCCGTCATTCATGAACAAGATCCCAAGATACGTGAACTAGGGATAGGTTTCCTCCTCTCACCTAAAGAGAACACCCCACTCTTTTCTGGGGGAGAATCATGACCTCAGACCTGGATCAGCTTCTTTTGGTGGAAAAAAGACAACATCATCTGCCAATAATAGAGGTGTCACCTGCTGAGGTACCCCTCTCCAACCTTGGATGAGTATCGGTAAATTGTCCATGATTGTGTGGGAACAACTCTCACTACATTCATGCAGAGAGTGGATTGCATGAAATAATGACCTCAGTACCCTGTATTCCTGCAGTGTCCCCACACTATATTCTGAATTATACAATCATGTGCTTGCAACAAATCCAAAAGTCATCCAATGACTCTTCAAAAAACTGTGTAAGATGAAAGAGGTGCCCCAGTCTTTCATGGCCTGGTCAGAAACTGCATTTTGCAATCTTGTGAACTCACTAGCCACAATTTAAAGGGTGAGGGTTTGGCACAGTGGCAACCAAATGACAGGCATTGGATGGAAAGTTCTGGTATATGAATATGCTGACCCAAAACCTGTCCCAAATCTTATTGATCTAACAAGAAACCCAACCAATTCTAATTCTGTTTTCCAAAGCAGCAGAAGTGGCAACACTGGCTAGTTGCAAAAAGCAACGAGGTAGGAAACATCACCAAAACATATTAGTTCATAAAGGAAGTATACTTCACAAATAGTATTGGTGCAAGTATTATAAAAACTCTGGTCATCTGTATTGCATGTACTAATTCTTTTGCATTCTAGTTGTGATCAAGATTATTTAATTAGTAAGATTAATTATGCAAATGCCGACGTAAGCAGATGCAGACTGCCACTTCAATATTTGTACGTGTTTTAGATGAATTACTAGTAATTAGATGGGTCCTGAAAAAAAATCTGAACCAATCAGTTTGCTATTCTTGATTTGGTTTTATAAGTGTGGTCAGATAGTAGGACTGGCAGTTGATTCCCAAAATTAGTCAATTCTCAGATTCCAAGATTGACTACAGGTGTTGGTGTGAATTCCCAAGAAACACATAGCTTAAGCTCAAGGTCAAATACAGATGATGCTCAGGAAGTAGGAGGTTCTGACAACAACTAATGATTTGTATTTCACTGTGAGGAAAGCTAAAAGAGTTAAAAGTTGAAATGTTCCTTAAAAACACCTTACAGCACAATAACAGTGCTACTGCTACATCATATTAATGATAATCATCCAATATATCATTGTGAGAACCAAATGTCCCCATAAGATAATGGGACATTTTTCACATTTTGCATTTTGGACAAATCATAAACAGTCAGTTAATTTAGATATTTATCATCCGTGCTTTACTTGAAAGCTAAAAAAAGGCAGAAAGAAAGGCATCTTGTGACCTAATGAACTGCGATATTAATAAGTTATAGAATAATTTAGCTACAGTGTATTCATTAGTAACAAGATACCTGATATGAATAAAGCTAAATACTAATACTAATACTAATGTACATCAAACTTAACAGATAATTAATATCAACAGAATGATAATGGTATATAGGGTTACTATGAATAAATAGAAAATTGAAACACAATATGATTAACTAAAATACAAAACAAAAATAGAAAAATATCTATTGAAACTAGCCAACATGATAAAAATCATGGTAGGTATATTTTTCTGTATATTGCTTTAGTGTGGAAAAAGCCGCTGTCAGGAAGGGAGTAATGGTGGTTTGGCAATATATAATGTATATACAGAACAACTACATACTTGGTTTCTAATGATTACACTTCAAATAAATAATTTAACTGTGTCTCAGAGAAAGGGGAAAACACACCAACTTTCTTGCACAACTACACAGCAGTAACAATAAGGAAAAAAGAATGAACTCCTTAATCTAAAACAACTTAAAGAAAAATAAACTGAAATAAATACACCTTATAAAAGCTAAAATAAATAAACTATTCAACAGCTCTGACCTACAGACCTCACCACTTCATAAACAATAAAACAGATAATGAAAGCTGAAGAGAGAGAAAGTTAAAAAGGGAGAACAAAATTTTTTTTCTGCCATACTCAGCATGCCTGTCGTTTTAGGGATGGGGTAACAGTCTGGTTGCCTTCAAACAACTCACTCTTTGACCATACAACAATGCACTCACACATTCACACACCTCTCCATGCAGACCCTGGTCATTCAGAATAGTGTCCTGAGGGGCCTGCTTGCCTGTCTGGTCTATGTTAATGGAAGCATCAGAAGGATGGCCCTAAGCCCAAGACTCTAATAAAAACCGTGTTTGTACCCATGTATACACACATAGAACAATTATAGTAGTGAACTGTGGAAACACAGTGTGCTGTGATAAGAAATGACATTTTAACTCATAAAAAGACTAAACTGATGAATAAAACATTATAGAATGATTTAGAAATACCTAGAAATATTTTAGTTTATCACAGAGACAGTCAAACATTCTGGAATTATATGAAATATTCCATGATGATAAAAACATTTTTGAGCAATCTGAAGTACACATAAAAATCCTAGTACACTGTAAAACATTCTATGGCAATGATAAACATTTAGAAATATTGTAGAACATTAATAAGCACAGTAGGACAATTTAACACATAAAACACTTGATAACAATCTGAATTCTGGAACAATGCTGATTTTTTTTTTAATCTGGAGCATTCTAGAATAAGTATTCAAAAAAATGGGAAACATTCATGGACAATGTTAATTATTCTAGAGAAATGGGAAACATTCTTGGACAATGTGAATTATTCTAGAGAAATGGGAAACATTCATGGACAATGTTAATTATTCTAGAGAAATGGGAAACGTTCTTGGACAATGTTATTTATTCTAGAGAAATCAGAAACATTCATGGACAATGTGAATTATTCTAGAGAAATAAGAAACTTCTGGAAATGTTAATTATTCTAGGAGAAATGGGAAAAACATTCATGGACAATGTTAATTATTCTAGAGAAATGGGAAACATTCATGGACAATGTTAAGTTTCTAAATAATGGAAAAACATTCTTGGAAAATGTTAATTATTTAGAGAAATGGGGGGGGGGCGGGAAAACATTCATGGACAATGTGAATTATTCTAGAGAAATAGAAACAATTCATGGAACAATGTTAAGTATTCTAAATAAATGGGAAAACATTTCTTGGACAAGTTAATTATCTAGAGAAATGGGGAAACATTCTTGGACAATGTTAATTATTCTAGAGAAATGGAAACATTCTTGGACAATGTTAATTATTCTAGAGAATGGGAAACCTTCTTGGACAATGTTAATTATTCTAGGAAATGGGAAAATTCATGGACAATGTTAATTATTCCTAGAGAAAATAAGAAACATTCATGGACAATGTAATTATTTAGAGAAAGAAATGGGAAACATCATGGACAATGTAATTATTCTAGAGAAATGGGAACATTCATGGCAATGTTAATTATTCTAGCAGAAATAGAAAATAAGAAACCATTCAGGACAATGTGAATTATTCTAGAGAAATGGGAACATTCTGGACAATGTTAATTATTCTAGAGAAATGGGAAACATTCTTGGACACTGTTAATTATTCTAGAGAAATGGGAAACATTCATGGACAATGTTAATTATTCTAAGAAATACAGAAAAACAATTCTTGGACAATGTTTGATTATCTAGGAAATGGGAAAAAACATATTGTACAATGTTAATTTTCTAGAGAAATGGGACACATTCTTGGAAAGTGTTAATTATTCTAGAGAAATGGGAAACATTCTTGGCAATGTTAATTATCTAGAGAAATGGGGAAACATCATGGACATGTTAATTATTCTAGAGAAATAAGCAACATTCATGGACAATGTTAATTTATTCTAGAGAAATGGGGAAAATTCATGGACAATGTTAAATTATTCTAGAGAAATGGGGAACATTCATGGGCAATGTTAATTATTCTAGAGAATAAGGACACATCATGGAAATGTGAATTATTCTAGAGAAATGGGAAACATTCTTGGACAATGTTAATTATTCTTGAGAAATGGGAGACATTCTTGGACAATGTGAATTATTCTAGAGAAATGGGGAACATTTGAAACATTCTAGTGCAATCAAAAATATTCAAGAACATTGTGAACATCCTGGAATCTTCTGAATTCTTTTCTGAATTCTATTCTAGGAAACATTGTAGGACAATTCATGCCAGCATATAGCCTGAACGGGACATCAGCCTTCACAGGGCCGGGCAGGGAGTGCTGTTGCAGGGATGATCCCAATGTTGACCTGTTTTATCTCAGACATGGCCAATCATGGTTGTGTCATACATAGATGTTATTACTGTAGCTATACCCATGGCCCCTTTAGGAAAAATTAAACTTCCAAAGTCAAATAAAAAAGGAAAAACTTATTTATACTGATTAACTCACGCTAGAAAACTTTCGAGATGCCAGTTCACCTAACATGTCTTTAGAATGTTATAAGAAACACACAGATGCAAAAAACATGTTAACACAGCACAGGCAGAAACCAGAATTGAACTCAAGCCCAGGTCTCTGGAGCTGTGAGGCAACGACACTAACTGTGCTGGCCATAATCATACTGACAATTGTCAAAACCTTCAATTCATAATGAGGCACAGTGACAAACCATGTTGCACAGGCACGTTTTCCAATGATTTTCATGTAAATACAATTATTTGTAGAATTTTACAAATATAATTGTATTTTACTTAAAATGCCTTTTTCAAGGGTTCTTGAAAAGCACAGTGGTGCATAAAACATGTTGGTTAGCAGAATTTAAATGATAATAGCTATTTTAATATAAATCTTTCCCAGAATGAAACTCAAATAAAACATTCCCTCACTGGCCCTGATGGTTTGACCATTCAAGCCCAGTCTGTTCCTTTTAAATTCACCACAGGTTTATTAAATAGCTCTGTGCATGAAAACTATGATACTATAGTAAAGTTTCAGGAATGATGGTTGATCGCAGCATTTTCATTTTATTACAATATTTAAGTTAATTAGTATATCAGCCTTATTGCCTGTATCTACCAACCAGTGTTATATTGGAAGTGGTTTATTTTATCAAATGTTGACATCAGCTAATTGGCACTATTTTTATGTGTACTGAGAAACAGATGCTCAAAGGGAAATCTGAAACAGCTGGCCAACAATGGTCAAGGTGTATCATGTTCATATAAATTATTTGCATCTATTGTAGGTTTTTTTGTGGGGTTTTTTATCATCTATTTCAATTCTTCAGTTGTTGCCAGCTCCCATTCATTAACTAATTAGTCCCTATTACACAACAGCTAGCAATCTGGGATGGTGACTTAACATGTCCAAATCAAAGCACTTGGAGGAGGGTGCTGACTTCCCCCTTCTGAACACAACAGCTCACAGATGCCTAAAGAATGGCTGTTATCAATCTGATTGATAGCGGAGAGGGGAAATGCCATCCCTCCCTCCCAGACAGCAGTGTTGATTTTCCTCTCTTGGACTCCTGGTCATGAATGGCTAAGGTCAACTACAGTTTTATTTTTTTACTACTTAGTTTTATCACAACAGGGAAAATACTTTCAATTTGTGAAATCCCTAAAAACATATGACATATAATTGGATTGCTTGTATTGGATTAGTTGTTTTAAGCAATGCATTTAAGGTTTTTAAAGATTATTTATTATTTATTTAGAACATTATTTGTGTCTCAGGTCCAGGTATAGAGGTGTCAAACTGAAATGAAAACTGAACATTTTTAATAATGACATGATTAATTAAATTGTGAATGTTCAAATTCATTCCAGTTTCTAAACTAACAGTTTACTAACAATGATTTAAACTTTCAACTTTCCAACAACACAATAGATGTTTTAGTTGAAGATTGACATTATTTTTAAATTAAATTAAAATTAAATTCACTAATTTCAACCTATGAACAATCAGCCAGCCTGCCTGCAAACTTAGTTTTATCACAACTTTTATCACGTATGCTCTATGTGTTAGGTCATTACATATGCAACCAAAATTTATATTCTGGTTTATGATGGCAGTTCTACTGCTTTGGATAAGAGTCCCAGCAAAATATCATAAGAATAAAGTTAGCTGGAAGTCTGTCTCAGAATACACAGGATGCAGGCGAGCATCACAGGGCTGGGTAGTGGTCACTGTTGTAGCTCCAGAGAATAATTCCCTCCATCGGCCTCCCCTTCCTCAGACTATATGTTTAAATATGTATTTATTTATGCCTACGTGATGATCAATGGGACTCCAAACTAGAATCACCATGATTTTGGATTTAGCACTTTATTTATTTATTTACTTATTTATTTATTATTTTGTTTATTTTTATATGTATTTATTATTTGAAACCATAACATCTTATATAATAATAATAATAATAATAATAATAATAATAATAATAATAAATGAATTTATATAATAATAATAATAATAACAATAATAACAATAACAAATACATTCATTGTTATTGTTATTATTGTTATTATTATTATTATTATTAGATAAGATGTTATAGTTTAAAATAATAAATACATATATAAACAAACAAACGAATTAATAATAATAATAATAATAATAATAATAATAATAAATGTGTTTTTTATTATTATTATTATTATTATTATTATTATTATTATTATTATTATTATTAAATCAGTAAAGGGCAATGTGGAGGAACATTAATTCACAGGTGCTTTGTGTATACCGTATTTTCCAGGCTATAAAGCGCACCGGGTTATAAGGCGCAATATCAACGATCGGCTGCTAACGGCTCTATTTTCATACATAAAGCGCACCGGGTTATAAGACGCATTAAATGAAACAAAACTCTTAAGTTCCGTCGGAAGCTCAGTTTGGTCTTTACCTGGCGCAGGGCGTCTTCTTGCTAACTCCACTTCCGTACCATTGATTCGTTAATGTTGAATTCTCTCGCAGCTGCTCTATGACCATGTTGTACTGTGTGACTGATAGCGTTGAGTTTGAAATCCGCTTCGAAAATAAATGACTGAATGCACACACCCTAATGCTGAAGCACATACCGTATTACTCCGCGATGCTGCGCACTACGGTTGCCGTAAGCTTCGTAACCTACCAAGACCGTGCTAAAACATTTTGACAGATTTATGAGCGCCATGTACCATCTACAATCGGTTCTAGGTCAGAAAGCACAACCAGAATTAATTCATACATTAGGCGCACCGCATTTTAAGGCGCACTGTCGATTTTTGAGAAAATTAAAGGATTTTAAGTGCGCCTTATGGTCCGAAAAATACGGTACATACCCATAAGTCACACAAACTTTGATTTGTCTGAAAATGAACATGTGTTTGGATGAGAACAAAGACACGTAACCATAGTTTACGGAGGTATTCATTTATTTGAATGATCTGGACATAAATCATATAACATCTGATGATGAATTGGGGCAGCACAGGGTGCAAGGTGGGAATCAAACCTAAACAGGTTGCCAGTCCATCGCAGGGCACATACAAACACACTCACTCACTCAAACTGGGACACATTTGAAAGACCAGCTGACGTAATGTATGTCTTTGGAATGTGGGAGGAAACTGGAGTACCCAGAGGAAACTCGTGCAGACATGAGGAAAACATGCAGACTCCATACAGGCAGCAGCCAGCCTGAGACTCAAACCTGAGTCTCTGAGGCTGTGAGGTGACAGTGCTAGCCACTGAACCAATGTGCCACCCACAGTCTATATTGCAAAATTAAAAAAATATTTTCTCCAAAAGTGCACTTAAACTGAGAAGGCACAGTGACCGGATTGGCTGAGATCTGCCCCCTCTGGCCCGCCCTTAGCACTAATGCTGTGAAGTAGTTCATTAGCCTGCAATTATGGGCTTGCAGAAGAATATGGGGGTGTTTCCAAAATACATATTCATGAATATTCATAAACCCTTATATTTTTAATGAGAGGAAGATGTAGTTCATAGTCAGTTTGTATTTTCTCGGTCTGAATATTACTGAATTATTAATTTATTCTACATAGTTTTGTACATAAAATGACCAGTTCAGGTGTACATTAAGACACACTGTGTCTGACACATTACATGGAAGAAAAACACTGATCGTGCATGTGTAGAGAGATGTGGCTTAAGTACTGGTGATGCTTAATATTGTACGGTCTTCTCCAGGGAAGCCACATATGGTCAATACACATACTTACTGCTGATGTAAGAGTTTGTGAAGAGTTGCTACTGTATTCCAATGTTGCGATTAAACAAATGGATATCCACTAAGGCTTTCTGATTGTATGGCATTTCTTCTTTTTTAATTTTGGGTGAGGCAGCCCATCACGCAGTGAGCAGAGGAAGCATATGATAAGCGTGTTGAGTGCTGAGTATCTCAGTGGGACGCTAAGCTGTGTTTATGATACAGCACTACACTAATGATGAAGCTAATGTTGGTGCTAAACACTAAAATTCTCACCTGCTTCCTCATTCGCTACAATATTAGATACCGGAGAGTCTGGTAAGCACCTGGGTCATTTTCCCCAGGCAAAGGGCTGTGTATCAGCTTGTGTTTATGTCTATGCGAGTGTTGTGATAAGCACCTGAAGAGCACTGAAAATGATCACGATCACTTCCTGTGGCATGCATGCCTGTCTTAGCATTTGTACACGTTTGCCTATGTGTGCCTGCACATGTGTGCCTTCTTTTTTGTGTGGATTGTTAGAGTTGTTTTGAAGGACAGACTCCACTTGTCAGATTATGCCACATTTCCATTTGACTTTCATAAGCTGTTTACGGCTCACAGATTGCACGGGTAGCGCCTCTCCTGTGCCCAGGCGTTTACATATGTAGCTCTCTAGAACGACAACGCTATGCGGCTTAGAGCAATAAAACAAATTCAAATAGGCTATCTTTTGCAGTAATACAGGTATGAAGTCAGAATATGTAGAGGTTCCTGAATGCCAAACGCTACAACACAGCCTCTTAGATTGTCTGTAATTCCCGACAAGCTCCTGGTCTTCACATAGCCACACATGCACACAGATGTACCACACACATTTTTAACAACTTCCACCAGTGCTTTTATGGGTGTAGTTTGCACAAAGTCCTCTAAGAATAAGACTAATGAGTACTTTCTTAATGGTGGGGGTGTGTATGTACAATTTGTATGCAGTGTACATGGTTGTTGTGTGTTTAAGTCAATGCAGTTGGGTTTGCAAGTAGATATTATGTCTTTGCAGTGTTCAGTAAGGCACCAGTCCTACCTCTATGACATGAAAGGAATTCTTGGGAAACTATATTGTGCGAGTCCCGGTCAAAAGCACACTGCACTCTTCGCTGGATTAACATTTACAGAGCAGCTAACTTGGCCTTTCCGGCTCCAGGACAAACATACCAAATTAACTGCTCTGACTTTTTCAAAAACTGATCACCAGTGCTCCCACTGAATCTGACTAATAGACACTCCATTACGGATTAGAAGCTCTCTATTACCAAAGCAATTAAGCATACTTTGATTTTAACCTACAGGTCGAACAGCATTACAGCAAAGTTTAAGCTGTTAGGTGTCTGTGATAGGTATTACGCACTGGTGCTGAGACTGCGGTTTGATATTGATTTTACGATAGCCTGGTATGATGATTTATGGAGTGCTGGTGTCAGTATAACAAGCTGAAGGACACACAATATCATCTTCAACATCATTAAAATTCAGACGCTTCTCCGACCCAGTGATCAACTGCTGCTCGCTAGCAGGGAGAAAGATACACACATGAAACATACACAGGCACACACAAGAAGGCAAGTACATAATCTTCTAATATATATAATATATACAAGAATTGGACGTATTTTTATACGCAATTTTATACAAAATATAAATACTCACAGGTGCATAAACGGAAGAAAACACAACTGGCCCATGTTTGACCATGTTGGCTTTCCATGAAGCTTCAATAAGTTATAGACGGCTCATGTAAGATATCTTTAAAATAACTTACCTTTTTAAAAACGTAGTACTTTTTTAATAGCGCGCTGGATTTATGCAGTATTTGTTTAGCGTGCTGGTTTTGATGTGAATGGGAGAGCCGTGTAAAAAAAAGGGTCGCACCACGCAACTGAACGCATCTGGGAGAGAGCGGCACTCTTCAGAGCTGCCACCGAATCTGTAGTGCACTAGAGCCCCCTGTGGGCAAGGTGACAAACTGCAACAGACACAGATGGCCAGAATGGTGGGTAAAATGTAAATATTTATTTGTAAACCATTTAAGACGCTATAGAAATCACCCACACATGGCGTCCAATATGTTTTTCCTGACTACTGCTTTAATGTCACCATCTGCATTTAAGTTATGAGAGCAGGTTCCTTCCAAGTAAAGAACGAATCCGCGTTTGTTGTATTTTCACGAGCGACGTGTGAGGACGATCCTTGTTTATAGATGTATAAGATGACTGCTGGTGTGATTATCTCAAAAAGGAGGACGAAATGGTCCCTGTTTCTTTAATGTGACTAGTGCGAGATGGCATGCAAATGAATATCATGATGACTAAACACCTCTCTCTAATGACTTAACTAGCTATTAATTTTCTGTCACGTCATCATTATTAATCACATTAGCACCGCCGCGCCATCTCTCGAAAGGATAAAATGAGGTAGAACATAGACATGTCAAGTCAGTATGGAAGAGTAGGTTTACAAAGCAGCACGATTAGAAGGAATATGTTAGATATTTCAGACATTTCATACGCTCACTGCTGTTATCTCTCTCATTGTCTATCCTTTTTCGTCTGTGTGTTTAGGGGAGGAGGTTTTTATGGAATTGTGAGGACCAAATGAGATATTTTACCTTGTGGGGACATTTTGCTGAGATTCTTTTTGACTGGCTTTTATTAACATAAACTGCAACTTTCTTTCGAACAATTAAAAGAGGATACTGATGTTAAGGTTATAGGGTAGGGGTAGGTGTAGTATTAATGAGCTTCATAATCATTACATCAATGGAAAGTCCCCCTAAAACCTATGTTTACCGTGTGTGTGTGTGTGTGTGTGTGTGTGTGTGTGTGTGTGTTGGAATTTTCTAGATGACAGATTCTCTCCATCTTCAGGCCATCAGCAGGGTCATACTAGCAGGATAGGGTGTAAGTTCAGCATGCTGAGGTCCATCAGTCTCCTCCATCCAAAAGAGAGAGAGGAAAGATGTGTGACTTGGCGCTACCAGCTGGACAGCTGGAGACTCTGGGAGCAAAGAGGCTGCCAAATGCTGGCTGATGGAGAGAGAGAGAGAGAGAGAGAGAGAGAGAGAGAGAGAGAGAGAGAGAGAGAGAGAGGTAGGGTTCTCTTACCTGCAGCTGGTCACCATCATGATCTGTAATTATGTACATTTACCCACTCCTGTTTCTCAAGCCCCAGTTATAACACACACACACACACACACACACACACACAATAAACTCTAACTCATTCTCTCAGTAAACTACTCAATACATAGCATGGTCACAGACCGTTTGCTTGCAGCAATACCCAGGTAATAAAAAAAAGCCACCCAAGGTATAAAAAACTATCATCTGCACAACTATTACTGTGCTCTACACTGTCGTAAGTTTAAAAACGACATCACTTTGAATATACACAGGACTGTCAGATTTCCATTTGTGAATGATTGGCCCATTTACAGTGTCCCATGCATATAGTGACAATAGTTATTCTTTTTTCTGATGGATTATCAAATTTCCAACCAGCAGTAGAGCTCTCCATGAGATGTGTGAATTATGATTACACCATACAAGGACATTGATAAAATAGCTTAGTGGGAGCATGGATTAAAAGCAAATGCTAAAATACAGCGAAATAATCATATAAATTATGCATAAGCTCTTCAGATGGAGCAAAATGTTTACCCCCATGAATTATTCATTGTTTATGTGTGTGTCATTACCATACTTCCTTTTTTCGGAATGCCTGGAAAACTTTTAGAGAACAGGACAAAGGACTTGATGGTATTTGGCAAGTGTGGCAATGTTGTTTTCTTCTCACTCCCAGTCGATTGTAAAGCTTTCTTTGACAATGTTATTAACAGGGGCATTATTAGTTCCATTTTACTGGGGCACATACCCAAGTAAAATTGCTGTACCCCAGTAAAATCACAGCTGTGAAAAGGAAATTTTATCCTGGATTGCTGAGTAGAACTACAGCACATGCTACTCAGCCTCACTACAGGCACTACATTTCCCATAATGCCCAGGCATCTTTCCAAAAGCTTGCACGGCTAAATGCTTTCAGTCGGAGCCAGTTTCTGTCGGCTTTTCACATGGAGACATAGGCATACACTAATACTAAAAGAAAGTCAGTAGGGAAGGTAATGATAGCTCATAGCTATATGTTTTTTTAGGCACTTATAACCATATAACCTACCATTTACATTTACAGCATTTAACAGACGCCCTTATTCAGGGGATCTTACAATTGGTACAGTCTTACAGTCCAAGCAATTGTGGGTTAAGGGCCTTGCTCAAGGACCCAACAGTGGCAGCTTTTTTGGCTGAGGTGGGATTTGAACCCTGGACCTTCTGGTTCATAGTCCAGCACCTTAACCACTAGGCCACCACAGTCTACCAAAAGTACATAGACCACTAAAGCAAAGGCAATCATTAAACTACCAAAGGCATCAGTTACATTAGCATAAACAAAATAAATTCAGTTAAAAATGAATGTTAATTTATTCTTTATTGCTCATCCATGGCAGAGTAACGCCCACTTTAGTGTTAAATCACTTAATCTATTTATTCTTGAAAAGGCTCATTTTTTAAGCACAGTTTTACGACTGATTGGCAAGCAGAGGGGTACAGCTGTGCCCCTCTAAATTCTGTGTATGCCCCAGAACGGCAAGTCGCCTAGAAATGCCCCTAGATATTAATACAAAACATTTTGCATAATGCAATGCTGGAAGTACAGTTCTCATAGCTGACTAGGGCTGATTGCAATATGTCATACTCACTCATTAGACATAATGCCAACCATGTGGTGTGAATATGAGATCTGATGTGTGATTGGTGATTCTGCCCCAGTTTCCCTCAGCCTTCCCTCAATCGGCATCTAATCTGGGTTCATCAGCTCCCCAGCCCTAACCCAAGCCTCTGACAGACTGCCTACTCTCTGATAAATGATCTTAGCTGAAGCCAGATTTAATATGAGAGGCTCAAGTGCCAATTATGGGAGGCTGAGCTGGTTAATAAGCAGATGTAGTTAAATATCTAAGCTTGCTGCCATTTGTCAGGCAAAGGCTGTGCTTTCCTCTGAGACAAGCTGCTGTGTAACATGTGAAACACAGTATCTTTCCTTCTTTAATCACCATTTATTAGGGAGCTGACACCATGATTAAAGCAATTCAAAAACATGCACACACATACACGTCAGAGACGGTGTGGTGGTAAATGTGTAAGACTGAGTTTGGGTTTTGCCATTCAGGCAGATGGATGTTCTTCCGTAAGAGCGGGTGAAGAGCAGAAAGTACAAGAAAAACTGTTTTTTGGGGCTATCTCATTCTCTCTCAGCCAGGGTGAAATAGGAGAGTAGCAAAGACTATATTTTAGCTATTTACTAGATGTTTTGTTGGACGAAGCTCATTAAGTCTCTGATGGTTTGCACATTGCATCTAATATGAGGAGTTTTAGTCACTTATACTCAGTGGGATTCATGGATTCTTCATTTAATCATTTTAATAAGTGAAAGCTCTTACAGCTTGTCTGGTCTCAGGTTAATAAACACTCAATATGTTCATGTGGAGTGCAAGCTTGTGTGTCTGTGTGTGTTTGATAGCTTGATAGAGTAAGTGTGAGGACTCTTGGTTTTCAAGCATGGTTCTCTTTATAGAATGGTTTTAAATTCTTATTGTTTTATTCATATGACTCATTTCCTTTAGAAAGCAACACGGATCATTCTCTGAATAAGAAATACCCACTCAAACTAGTTACATATCATGATCAAACACAAGCAGAATCATCCGTGCCCTCTCCATTTGAAGTGTTTTAACCCCATCAATTTGCTAAATATAATTAATCCTAAAGCAGAAATTTACATTTGCACACACACAAAATGTCAGTGTTTGTGGTGAATGTTCATATTAGAGAGAAAAAATGGGGGTTGGGAGCATCTGTTGGCAGAAATAAAGCTTTTTCATGCTCATGTTGGGAGGATCATTAGCATAATATTCCTTTCTGTAAGGTGAAAACAGAATAATAATTGGCTTGGCCTTTTCTCTCTGCGTGTTGTAAAACAGTTAGGCATTAATTTGAGGATAACTGTGCAATTATTTTGAAATGCTACCAATCATCAGGCTGGTGGGGAGTAAAGGAGAGAAGAGGGGGAAAGAGGAGAGGAGAGGTCATAAAGGAGAGGGTGAACTAGAGAAAGGCAGTGGGAGGCAGAAGAGTGCAGTAAAAGTTAAACATGCCATCTCATTAGTTAGCAGCTTTATTTGAAGTGACTCCATGCTTGATTACTGAACAATTAGGATCACAACTCATGCTTATCTGCTAATACATTTTAAATGTAGAGGAGGGGTCATTTGATTCAATTTCTCCCAGTTTAGCTGTTTGCCAGTTCCTGCTCGAAAGCTGAATCTCCCCAATCTCATGACATCAACAAACAGGTCTGACGTACATCTTCCAAGACATGTGAGGCCATCAAGCACCTCATTTCAAACTGCAGCTGACTGGCTAAATAATGCCACCCTAAGTGCCCCTTCCATACATGGGTCCACAGATGCCTAAGAATATCTTGCTGTAATTAATAAGCAGCAGTGCCAATTGTGCTCGCTTAGACTCCCAGTCATGAATAGCTATCACACTTGAGAATTCCCACTGATACGACAAATATTTATCTGTCGTGCCGCAGTTTTTTATCAGCATGAAGCTGTATGTTCAACAACCAACAGGGTCTAATCATTCATACATTCATTTTCAGTTAATGTGTTATCAATTTAAGGTTTACAGTGGCTTAGGGGCCAATTATGGAAACACTGGATGCAGTCATTAATATAGATGGCGATTATATGATCTGCAAATTATATGCAAATTGTCCTCCAGAAGTGCATTCTCACATCTCAGTGTGTATAAAAAGTCACTAGCTGTTAGTAACTGTTAATATTAGGGTTAGGGTTAGGCTAAGTCATTGTATCTTTCTTACAGCTGGGTTGAAACTTAACATTACTGGCAGATCAACCTTGGATATTGAATGATATGCATTTTGTATCTTCACATCATTCATTGCAATTGTTTGTTGTGTGTGATGGGTTTGTCCTGTTGTAGGGATGACATGGGGATTACATAGTTATGATTTAAAATGAGTTAGGAGTGTTGTACACATTTACATGTTTTGTTACACAAAACAAAGACAAAGATCATTCCAAAGCACAGAAGAAACTAGTTGTGTGGATACGTTGGTCTGTATGTAGACCTGGATTTATGTTGTTGGTTGCTCTGCACTCCACAGACGTGTGTACTCAGGTTGGTATGTAAGTTATTACTTTGGTGAGTTTTAATACCCGGTGGTGCGTGGAAATGTTGTTGACACATACAGTAATAAAATTACAGCAATTTCAAGATCATTTCCTCAAGATCATTTATTATTACCTTGTGGGTATTTGGCACTTCTCGGCAGGCAGGCGCTTTCGCTCAGCGCACAGTGGAGTGGTGTTTCCACTCAGGTCCTGTCTCACAGAGTCAGGAAGCAGACACACTTAAGCTTGTGTAGAGAGCCATGTGAGACTTAATGATGTCATCATTTATTACTCTTTACATCCTGCTGCTCAAGGAAACACAGTACTCACTAAACTGCAATACAAGTTCGCTCTCACAATCACACACACAGCAAATAACATTCACACAATTACAGCCTTTTTTCAACTTTGCGCCAGACAGGAAAAGGAAAATAAAGGCAGTTATTTAAGTGTTGTTCAGACTGGCTGTTTCCTGACTGTGTCAGAGAGGGTTGCTCACAACGGAGGAAACCCTCCTGCATATTTACACATATGAGTTGTGTCACAAGAGGATTCTCAGACATCCTCTACTGTATCCACCTCCCCGTTTATTCTTCCTCCATTCTGAAGGTCTGCACAATACAGACAAAATGTTCGATGCTAATGATTTTTGCAGTGTTTTTGACATTACTGAACACCCATGGGTTTATTTTTATTAATAGAAGACCTGTATGTATAAGCATGTGACTCATCAGCACATAGAAGTTTGAAATTACCTGCAATTCAGCATTAACTACTCATATAATATTAACTTCATTAAAGAAATAATATGAAAACTAACACTGCATAACACACAATCAATCGGAAAAAACTATTCAAGTCCTGGATGGAAAAATATGTGAACCTTTTTTTTTAACTATAACACCAATTGCAGAACAATGAGATGGAAATTTAAATCATTCTTCAACTCATACAATAGCATCTCAGATCGATTAAGTTTCGGGCCCTTAGCACTTCAATACACACATTTTCCTCTTTTAGACTACTAAGTAGTTGCTTTAATTGCGTGTGTCATGTATCTTGTTGCATCTTGCAACTTCTAAGCTTCAAGTGACAGACCACTGCTCTGTTACTCTCCTGTAAAGAGTCTAATATTTTGAATTCATTGTTCCCTAAATAATTGCAAGATGTTCAGACACGGATGCAGTAAAGCAGCTCCAAACCTCTGGTCTTCCCTATGCCATAATGTTAGATGATTGTTTTTGTGTTGATGCATGATGCCTTTTAGACATTTCAAACTTTGTTTACCAAGTGTGTTACTCATATAAGGCATTTGTTTCCAGTCTTACAGAAGCCCCCAATAGAACATTAACCAAGGTACATGCATAGCAAAATACAACTTGTGTATTATCATTGTTCATAATTGTGATGGTCAATGAAAAAAAAAAAAGACTTTCATGTAGTCTGGATATTTTAAATTTAATTTGGCTTAAGTGCCTCCCTGAAGTATACAGTGGTGCTTAAAAGTTTGTGAAACCTAGAATTGTCTATATTTCTCCATAAATATGACCTAAAACATCATCAGATTTTCACACAAGTCCTAAAAGTAGATAAAGAGAACCTAGTTAAACAAATGAGACAAAAATATTATACTTGGTCATTTATCTATTGAGGAAAATTATCCAATATTACATATTAGTGAGTGGCAAAAAGTATTTGAACCTTTGCTTTCAGTATCTGGTGTGACCCCCCTGTGCAGCCAATAACTGCTACTATACATTTCCTGTAACTGTTGATCAGTCCTGCACACCGGCTTGGAGGAATTTAGCCCATTCCTCCATACAGAACAGCTTCAGCTCTGGGATGTTGGTGGGTTTCCTCCACACTTAACTGCTCGCTTCAGGTCCTTCTACAATATTTCAATTGGATTAAGGTCAGGTACTTTGACTTGGCCATTCCAAAACATTAACTTTATTCTTCTTTAACCATTCTTTGGTAGAACGACTTGTGTGCTTAGGGTCGTTGTCTTGCTGCATGACCCACCTTCTCTTGAGATTCAGTTCATGGACAGATGTCCTGACATTTTCCTTTAGAATTCTCTGATATAATTCAGAATTCATTGTTCCATCAATGATGGCAAGCCGTCTTGGCCCAGATGCAGCAAAACAGGCCCAAACCATGATCCTACCACCATCATGTTTCACAGATGGGATAAGGTTCTTATGCTGGAATGCAGTGCTTTCCTTTCTCCAAACATAATGCTTGTCTTTAAAACCAAAAAGTTCTGTTTTGGTCTCATCCATCCACAAAACATTCTTCCAATAGCCTTCTGGCTTGTCCACGTGATCTTTTGCAAACTGCAGATGAGCAGCAATGTTCTTTTTGGAGAGCAGTGGCTTTATCCTTGCAACTGTGCCATGCACACCATTGTTGTTCAGAGTACTTCTGATGGTGGACTCATGAACATTACCATTAGCCAATGTGACCTCGCCAACTATTACACGGCTTGCTCTTGGAGTGATCTTTGTTGGTCGACCACTCCTGGGGAGGGTAACAATGGCCTTGAATTTCCTCCATTTGTACACAGTCTGTCTGACTGTTCATTGGTAGAGTCCAAACTCTTTAGAGATGGTTTTTTAACCTTTTCCAGCCTCATGAGCATTAACAACTCTTTTTCTGAGGTCCTCAGAAATCTCCTTTGTTCGTGCCATGATACACTTCCACAAACATGTGTTGTGAAGAGCAGACTTTGATAGATCCCTGTTCTTTAAATAAAACAGGATGCCCACTCACACCTTATTGTCATCACCTAGTTCACATACTTTTCCTCAGTAAATAAATGACCAAGTATACTATTTTGGTCTCATTTGTTTAACTGGGTTCTCTTTATCTACTTTTAGAACTTGTGTGAACATCTGATGATGTTTTAGGTCATATTTATGCAGAAATATAGAACATTCTAAAGGGTTCACAAACTTTCAAGTACTACTGTAGGCAACCACCGTTTAATGTCCATCCAATCAATGTCTGTATGCTTTAATGGCTGAGGTCTTAAAAATCATACTAAATTATAATAGGAAACAAAAGTCTTTCTTTTAACTCCAGACGTACTGGCTGCAAGAAACTGTACAGCACTGCCCAAAGTATGATGTTATAGTATACAGTAGGCAAACAATTAATACTCTAATTAACATATTTTACTTAATAATTATAACAGTTTCCAATGTTAACTGCTTATTTCTGTGCTGGCAGAAATGTACTACCTGTATATTCTCTCTCACCTAAAACTATATAAACTGGTTCATATTCACTTGTTGAGTCTCTTTTTCATCTGGCTGATCTTCAGTATTAGTAATAATACTGTCTATCAATGCATTTTTGTTTTGTCAAACAAAAGTATCAGTCGTTTCAATCACTCATCAATCGCTCGTGTTTTTAGCTGTATCACTGATGAATTTACGTATCGTTTGCACCCTGATTTTCTGTGAAATATCCTTTATATTTACATTACATCAGTCTATGAGTCTACTATGTCTGTTATGTAGTTTTTTAGACTATGTGACTGTAGTAATGTCTGGTCAATATCCGTTTTGGTCAACGTCCTGTTTCACAGAACGTAATGCGGATGTTAAATGGCTCATATCTGTATTTGTAACAGGTGGTGACCCAAATGACAGGGCTGTCCAGAGATTTTTTTTCTGCTCGGTTCCAGGTCCTGTTAAGATGAAGCGCGAAGTTTAACACCAGTGGTATTTTCTGCAGATCGGATGATGCCCTGTAATATGTGAATGTCGTCTTTAGTAGTATAACAGTACCAGATTGTAACTGAGTTGGTGATGACAGACTCTATTACTGCTTTGTAAAACTGCTCCAGCAGCTCCTGTGGCAGACCAAACTTCCTTAAAAGTAGCAGGAAGTACATCCTCTGCTGGGCTCTTTCAGCAATGAACTTGATGTCCTACCTCGGGTCCTTTATGATAGTCAAGAACTTGAGGGACTCGACAGCCGGCACAGTTGTGTCCAGGATGGTTAGTGGCTAGTAAAGTAGGAGGAGGACTTCTCAGAATATCCACTTTCTGCTGTTCCTCAGGATTTTTACTGTTTATAGCATGTTTAGCTCTGGGTAACTGTAAATGCACGGAAGCACACACTGTTCTACCTTGCGCCAATAAGCAGATTCATCATCATCTTGGATAAGACCAGTGATAGCGGTCACATCTGTGCACCTTAAGACTTTGACCAATGGGGCTGTGCTGGTGCAGTGATTTTGTGTACAGTGAAAAGAGCAGTGGGGAGAGCACACATCCTTGTGGTGCCCCAGTGCTGGACCTCTGGGTGTTTGATAGGTGTCTTCCCAATCTAACCTGCTGTTCTCGCCCGTTTGCTGTTAAAAGTTGGTACGCAGAGTTGGATGTGCTTATGATGAAGCAGTTCTGGAACACTAGCATGTCCCAGTGTGAGTTAGTATGTGTGTTTGTGTGCAATGTGATGGACTGGTGCCCTGTCTAGGATTGGTTCCCACCTTGAGTTTTAAACTGCCTTTAACTGGATTAAGCTGATATGGAAGGTGAGTGAATGAGCGAGTGAATAGATGCTTTTGTTAATGAGATTTATAAAGAACAAGTGGTGTTCTTGAAAAATTTATGTTCTTAAATGTTTTCTTAACCTTACAATTCTTAGCCTCACACTTTTCTTAGGCTGTAAGAGTTCACAAGGAAGCATCTAAATTTACCAACCTTTAAACAGTTTAGTCGACGGGACACATATTGAGATAAACGACTTTCATCCTGTTGGCTATTTCTTCCATATCACCTCTATTTCTCGTTGCAAAAAAATTTGAACGCTTGGTCTGATGTTTTTCCCCCAATTTGCTACGGTTTTTCCCCCAAATTACCACGGTAAATACAAATTCAAAATGTGTCTCAGGCAGCATATTGTAAACCATAAAATGCAACATGGCCTACATATGAAAACAATGAAGATTTTCTTAAGAAAATCTTAAAGAAATAATTATGATTTTCCTGAGATAATATCTGAGAATTCTCTAAGTACTGTTTTCTGAGAATTGCACTTAAGAAAATTCTTATGAACTTCTTAGTATTTCCAAGTTTTTTTCTTAAGAAAGCTTTTGTGAATCCATGAACCAGGTGTTTACCTAGTTCTAGGAAAATTGTATTGCTCAATGGTTGCTTTTTCAAAGCTCATTACAATTATGATTCACTTAATATCAACTAGATTCTCCTACAATTCCTTTGAATGAGACAAAATCAAGATATAAGTCCATTTAAGATTAAAAGAGCCAAAAAGTAACTATCTTGAGAAGTTAATTGGTTGCAAGCATCCTGGAAACTGTTGTTTTAAGCAATTGGCTTGTACCTCTTTCAAGATGTAAAAATTTCACATTAAATCACAGAAACTGGTTTTATGGATGAAAATGATTTGAGTTCATTTTGAAAACACAGCAGCAGCAGCAGATAAACATGAGAATCATGATGTTGGCAAACCTGAGCACAGTCTGAGTCCTTATTGAGGTATCTCCTAAAATTTAAGGCAAGACACAGGAGATTACTGTGGTCTTTTTGCTCATGAGAAGGCGACAGGAGATTTAATTAAAGTCTTATTTTTCTTACCATTCAATCTCACTGTTGTGTAGGATCAACTAATGAGATATTAATTAGAGCTCCTTTGTTATTTTCTTGTCCTATATCATTAGATCATCTGCTTTTTCCAACCCAGGCAGTGAATGTTATGTAGTAGTGTGGACTCCCTGCCCCTCTCTGCTTGCTACTCTTTTAATCAATGCTAGCCACTTTCCTGCCCTTAGATCAGGAATTCTGCTCTACACATGTTGAGGCATAGTGGACTTAGAGGATTTCAAAGTATGTTGTGGGTAAAGTATAGGCTTAAGATGTATATTGAACATGTACTTGTCTTTCACAGTGTGGGTTTGTGCTGGATCAGTGCCTGTTCTTGTCTGTGGATTACCCATAATCCTGCTTTGATCTACGTGTTTGATCAGCCAATTGTTCCGGAGGCAGTGTGATCAGCAGAAGTGCTGTAATTTAGAGCTGCCATGTGCATAGATTCTCACTCTCACATATGCTATTTATGCTGTTAGTAGTTCGGGATTTTGTGGTTCAGTTGTTTGGTGTCTGATAGTGTTTTGTTATTTGAGCATAAAAAATGATGTAATTTCTTCTGCGTATGTTGGTTACAGTTTAAGACAATAATAGCATGTAAGACCAATATGAGCATTAACTTCAGAATTAACTACATGCAAAGAAAATGAACAAATATGTCATTCATTGTAACTCTCTTGCTCAACAACTTGATGTTTGTCGTTATAAAAGGATTTACATTCTACTAAGATCATAATTGCTCTTATACCAGCATGGTGCCAATCAGATCTTATCCTGCCATACCCTCAACTCAGATTCAACCACCCAACTTCCTGGTGGTAAAGCATTATTCATTGCTACAGATAATGAGTTTGCACTACTCCAGAGTCCAGTGACAGTATGCCTTACACCACTACAGCTGACACTTGACAGAGTAAATGGTAAATTAGACTTGTGTGTGGCTGTTTAACTCAATCAATTAAAATTTTCATTAAATATAATTATGTATACAGAGACATTTTGGGAATTGATCATTTTATGTACTTTAGAAATCCAGGTCTGTACATTTGTATGACATTTTACTGTGTGGCTGAGCTCCTAGACATTTTCACTTCAGAAAGCAGTTTTTGACCAGAGCATAGTTAGTGCAGAAATTTGACAGACTTATATTTTGGAAAGGTAGCATCTAAAATTTCTTTTAGAGAGATTGCTCTTTCATACTTCAGGATACGTAATGATGATTCTCAATTTATGTTTCATTTACTTATCACCTTTGTCACAGATGATTCTCTGTAAATTCATTAGAAGAAACAGAATGAAACCAAAACGAGACATAAATACATTTGAGAACCAAAACTGAGTTTATTGGTTTTTAGTCCTGGTTTATTGGTTTGGAACCCATGATCTGAGTCACAGGAACTACCTTAGTCTTAAGATGAATGCAATTATTAGAAAAGATAACTCTAAGCTTATATAAGATGTATAAAATTGGTGTAATGTTGGTTGAGTGACGATTGAATTCATACTAATAAAAACAATGAGTAGTGAAATGAGAACAAGTACAGTAATGGGCATCTATTTATATTCCTAGTAAGAAAATTGTTAAGTGCAGAGCATAAAACTGGACCAGCAGGACCACTATTTGAGCAATTTTAATTCCAAAATACTTCACATTAAACCAAAGGAACTGTTTATTAGCAGCAGATAATCATCATGATGTTGGTAGATCTGAGAACAATGTGAGTCTGTATTGAATGTCTGCTAAAACTCAAAGGGAGACAGATGTGAGATTAGTGGGGTCTTAGTTCTTCAGAAGAACAAGAGACTTTCAGGAGAAAAAAGCCTCATTTTTTTCATTTGATTTTCTT
Source organism: Ancistrus triradiatus (assembly GCA_025084515.1). Lineage (NCBI taxonomy): Eukaryota > Metazoa > Chordata > Actinopteri > Siluriformes > Loricariidae > Ancistrus > Ancistrus triradiatus. The sequence continues at coordinate 340,441 of JAJAGP010000074.1, read as the reverse complement.
TTCCTGTGTGATATTTTGCAGCAGCTATCCTTTTGGAGCTGTATATAATGCACTGTAAAATTGTAATATATGTGCACCATTGTAAATCTATAGAACCCAAATTCAAATGAAGCCCTGGCCTGCACCGTGCAGAGGTGATATGTGAGATCATTTTATTTATTTCATCATTTATCATTTTATTCATTCATTCATTCATTCATTTTCATACCTGTGGGGAAACAACCCTAGACAGGGCGTCCATCCATGACAAGGGGCATACCCACAAACACACACTTACTCACACTGGGACACTTCAGAAAGTCCAGTTGAGCTAATGTATGTCTTTGGAATGGGTGAGAAAAATGGATTCACTGGAAAAACATCTAGGGAGAACTCCAACACAGGAGAAGTCTGGCCCGGGAGGCAATAGCACTAACCACTTGTGCCAGTGTTCCACCCTGAGAAGATTTCATGAAGTTTAAATCCACCCTCCCGTTCTTCAACTTTTTATTCTGAAAGTTTCAAGAGCTGCATTGTATGACCTTGGTGTAAATTTGATTGCCTAGGTCAGGGGATCCTCTTTTGCTGAAGGTGAAATGTCAGAAATTGATTCCAATTGTAGCAGCAATCTTTATTGACGCAGCTTGAACCTTTTATGTTATTGCCACATAACCTCCTGCCCTCCTCTGGCCAATGGGATATAATCGTTGCATCATAAAACTCTACAAGGTCTTATCTTTGTTTTGGAATTAACCTCTTTCTCTCCCTCTGAGAAATGTATCCCGATGTGTTTCTGTCGGTTGCTAGATATATGGCAGACTCCCTAGTCAAGGTTAAAGTTTTTTCTCTGTTTAATGACTCTCTCTGCGAACTCAAGGTTACAGGGAAATGTGCTCTATGGCCTGCAGGAGCACCTTTTCATAGCTCCAGCTTCAAGACCAAAAGTATATGTCTTTGGGGACCACTCGTACAACCTATTAACATATATACATAAACAATGATTTTCGGTGTTCTTCCGACCATTGCATTGGGCTCTGTACCTGCAAGAGGAGCAGGTTTCCCGTTCGTAAGTATGCCACTGGCCCACTTATAACTTAAATGACTAGTTTAGTTAACCTCTCTGCTCAAGTCCAACATTTCATTATGGCAACAACAGAACACTGCATAATTTCAGTGGCATTAACATCCGTCATCTTCCCTCTCCTGCTATAAATACAACTGACAGCAGAATTCTACAGACACACCACTCGCACTCATTTCACTGCACAAGTGTGAGCCAGGTTTCAGAGGTGAGCCACTCTGATAGTCCAGCAGATGAAATATTTGCTGACTTCCTTCACCTAAGGGACTGCTGTTCTGATGGAGGCACTTATAAGTGGCCCCATTAGTCTCGGAGGATTTTCCCTAGCCCACTTTTCACCTGATCCGTGCCAATTAAGCAGCTGAATTATGTATAATAGTGGGAGTGACTCTCGTTTGCCAGAGCAGGTATGCAAAGGGTTGCATGACAGAGAGAGACTGTTGAATAATTAGAGTGAATTTTCAGAGCCCTGGAAACTCAATCATATTCTGCCATATGCTAACTATTTTTAACCTAATCTCTCATTCTCACTCTCTCATCTCTCTCTTTCAACTGCAGATGCTGTTCGGTTCAATGAAAATTCTAGAGGCACTATACCACATGCTCAGCTCTTGGTCTGCTACAAAGAACGTATGTATAGGATTAATAATGCCGTGTGCATTCTTTTTATCTAATTCCACATGTGAAGTGCATCATATATTCAATATACCTCCTTAATGTGAACACGTTTTACCCCGAAAAAAAGTATCAACATAAAATTCATATATGTCAAAGTAAATGTATATATATAAAAATAATTTGATATCAACCTCAGACATTTTGGTATCTCAGAGTCTATTGGTTTATTATTAACATTTAAGAAAATAATTTAAATCATTCATACATTCATTTTCATATCTGGTCAATCCAATTCAGGGTCGCAAAGCTACAGGGCCTAAGTGGCAGCACAGGGTGCAAGGAATAATCATAGGGCATATACACACACACACAATCACTCACACTGGGACACTTACAGAGACACCAGTTTACCTAATGCATTTCTTTAAAATGTGGGAGGAAACGGAGTACCTTGAGAAAAACTAACAAAGTAAAAGTAACTATTATTTCAGTATGGTTTTAGGAAAAGAACTGATAGGGCATTACATCATAAAGAGTTTTTAGGTGCTATGACAAGGTCAGCAGCCCTTGCACCGATATTTTGCAAAATTTATATTATTGATTAATGTGTGAATTGTTCGTTTTACCATCTCAGACAGTATGACCCATGAAAACCATAAAATGTGTTGTTATTATTGTTGTAATACATTTTTGGAGAATAAAATATATTTAAAGTTTAAGCACAAAAACTTTCAGAACAAATGTTTTTAGTGTTGTGCAAGTAGATGCCCGTGTAATTTGCAATAAGACAAAATAAATGGCTTTATACGGAGTAACATAATTTTATTTCCAAAATGTTTGTAAATAAAATGTACAGAATGTGTTGGAGAAATGCAGTAGAATGGGTTGAACTGAATATCCCAGCGACTCTATTATGACACATTTATAGGTTTCCACTTCCAACATGTCTATTCAGCAACTTTGTGCCCTGCTATCCTTAGAGAATTGGTTTGCCAACTTTGATTTAGAACTTGGCTGGCTTGCACAGAACTTTGACCTCAAATCCATCAGACACAAGGCTTATTGCCTAACATCAGAAGCCAGCCTCACAGTCATGTTCCAAAATATAGTGGAGAGCTGTCTTAGAAGAACAAAGGCTGTTGTAGCAGCACATGTGAGGAGAAACGTATACTAATATCCATGTTTTGGATAGAATTTTTTGGGTGTCCGCAAACATTTGTCTGTATACTGTATATACCTCCATATCCATGGGGAGTGGTTCCAGGACCCACTTGGATATCACAGATATTCAGTTCTCTTATATAAAATACACACATTCTCCCATATACTTTAAATAATATCTAGATTGCTTACAGTACATAGTACTTATACATATCTATAGCCTATTACTAGTACATACTATACTAAATGCTATGTAAATAGCACTGTTGTACGGTATTGTGTAGGGAATATTGACAAAAAAATAGTCTGTCCATGCATACGTACAAGACACGGGCCGAACAAAATGCTTATATAACACGTGCTGGAGAGAGACTGAGGATATGTGAAATCTCAGGAGGCAAATTGTTTGTAATTCACTTGCAATTGTAAATATTGCAAAGAAATTATAAGACATATTCTCATGAGAGTCTCACTGTTGTGGATTTATTGAAGTTTGAAAAGTCCAGTCGCATTCCTGATTTACAAGTAGGCAGCTAGTTCTAAGGGTCTGCCACTTTGAGAGGTTGACTAGTTAACATAAAGAGAAGTTGTACGTCCATGAGCATTAATCTTTTGTCCTGTTAAAACAGTGAGTTACATGATCATGCAATAGACACCCTGAGATGCACAGGCTTCAGTGACTGTTTATTAGCACTTTGTCTGGAAAGCAGGATGCATTGTTATAAGAAGTAATTTAATGAACACACAGCACCATATTGCAGTGAGATATTTGATTGTTTTGGTCATAAAATTCCAGCAAGATTAATGGATAATATAGACACTTTAGTAATGTCTCACTGCTGCAGTTAAAAGTAAGTGTGTGGGGAAGCCGAGATTTTTTGCTGCCTTCCAGCTGAGTTGGACATCACACAGGCGTGATTGACTGTGCCGGATGAAGGTGAGACTAGACAGGGGAATCACCCTCAGTGCTGCAACTATGACCCATACCCAGCCCTGTGGTGGACTGGGGTCCTGATCACAGTGCATGCTTGCCTGCTTTCTGTGAGTTAAACTTTACAAAAATAGCCCTTTGCTAACAAAACAAATAAAAAACACTAGGGGATCATCTGGAAAATGTGCACAAACTTTTTTCTGCTACTGTTTTTTCTGATCTCTTTTGAAATGTATGAATTCATTCATAATGTTCCCTGAGAAGGCTTATTAACTTTTTCATTTAGAAACATTTAATCTGATCAGGGGTGCATAAGACAGTATTGGATAAGTTAGAGAAAACCCAGTACCTTAGTTCACTTATGAAAAATTGTATTTATACCCCCACCAAGCTCTTTATTAGAAACGCTATACTAATACTATGTAGGGTCTCTTCTTATTATCAAAACCTCAATTCTTAATGGCATGGATTCCTCAAGACATTGGAAACATACCTTTGATATCCTGCTCCTTGTTGATATATCCTGCTGAATATATCCTGCTTGACTTTCTTGCTGCAAATCCCCCGTCCTATTACATCCCAAAAGTGATATATTGACTTCAGATCTGGTATCTGGCAAGGCTACTGAAGAACAGTGAACTCGTTATGTTTTTGAAACCAGCTTAAGTTTTCCGCTTTGTGATATAGTGCCTTATCATGCTGGGCAGAGCATTAGCAGATGGGTAACCCATGGCCATGACAGGGTCAGCAATAATACTCAAATACGCTGTGGCGTTAAAGCAATGATTGTTTGGGATTAACAGGCCAAAAATGTGCCAAGGAAACATTCCCCACCCATTATACCACCTCAACCAGTCTGGACTGTTGACACAAGACAGGTTGGATCAATGGATCCATGCTGTATGCACCAAATTCTGACTCAACTATCTGGGTGCCTCAGCAGAAATTGAGATTCAGCAAACCAGGTTGTTCATTTCCAGTCTTCAGTCGACCTATTTTGGTGAGTCTGTGTCCACTGCAGCCTCAGCTTTCTGTTCTTGTTTGTTTAGTTTATTTGATGTCACTCTTCAGCATTCAACGACAAACACAAGGTTACATCAGTACTCAAGCTTATGTCAAAATGAGTCATATATGTACTCAGGTTGGGCCCAATTTAGTGTAATTAACCTAATGCACATCTTTGGACTGTGGGAGGAACCTGGAGAACCTGGAGAAAACTCACATGGACACGGGGAGGACATGTACACCTCACAGACAAAGGATCCAGGTCACTCCAAAATGGGATTGAACCCATGTCCTTCTTGCTGTGAGGCAACTGTGCTACCCACCGAGTCACCCTGCCACTGACCAAAGTAGAACCTGATGTGATTTTCTACTGTTGCAGCCCATCTGCCTTTTCTGCTCAATTATACAGAGTGGTTATCTGAGTTACCATAGTCTGTCTGTCAACTCAAACTAAGCCATTCTCTATTGGCCATTAAACTGCCACTGGTTTTTTTTTCTGAGTAAACTTTAAGACTGTTGTATTTGAAAAATCTCAGGAGATCAATAGTTGCAGAGATACTCAACCCAGTGCATCTGGCACTGAAGATCATGCCACAGTCCAACTCATGGTTGATGTGAGCATTACCTGAAGCTTTTGGCCCATGTCTGCATGATTTTTTTGAATTTTACTGCTGCCACAGGATTGGCTTGTTAGATGATGTACAGGAGTTCCTAATAAAGTGCTCAGTGAGTATACATCCATACTGTGTCAGGCATCATAGTCCCAAAGACCAAAACAATTAATCTGCTTTATATTCGGCTGATTGAACCATCTGTGTGTATAATAAATAAGAGAGAGAGAGAGAGAGAGAGAGAGAGAGAGAGAGAGAGAGAGAGAGAAATAATACCCCAGGTCTCAGCTCTTACTGATCAGGCTCTCATCTGTTCCTTCACTGCCCTCCACTGTCTAGGTTTTAATAATTCATGCTGTTCAGATGCAGGGTGTTTATTTTTAGTGATGAAAAGATTGATGAGCCATTCCTATCACTCTTAACCACCAGCTAATTAACTAATTAGCAGGTTTAAATGAAGCTGCACACTGGATAACAGCCACAGAGGCAGTAATCCTCTGAATTTGCCTGTACACAGCTTTCTAACAGGAGCCAAAACACACATATGTTTCAGCTTTTGGGCATCATACTGGGTGCAGAATGGAAAATAATATTAAATCTAAGGCAGGTGTAAACTGTTCATTTTATAGAGGACTTAAATATAACAAAATAAAGATAGCTACATACATTTTTGAGAAGGATGGTATTGATGTTTTAGCAGCAGGCTGATTGTAACTGCTTGTTATATTAAGTAGCTTATAAATTAACTGATCTATTAACTGGTGTGTTGGGGGGGGGGGGTGTTTCACCTTCCATTATACATTATATTGTACATTAGTTTGCTTTTATCCATCATATTATATAGGCTACTTCATGTTCACTAGCACAAGTGGCACTTTTTTTTACCTGTAGAATTGTAATTCATTCATGTCCCATTCGTGTCCTGGTCAGGGTTATGAGCTCCCTCTGGAACACTGGGCTCCCCCAAAACAGGGCGCCACTCCACTGCAGGTCACCGCTCTCTTGTTCACGATTCTTCACACTGACATCTTTGGAAGAATGTGCCAAACTTTACACCAGAGTTGAGGATTGAACCTGGGCTAATAAATCTGTTGTAGCACCAAATGTACTTACTTCTCCACCATGTCACCCTGAAAATATTATTTGGGTTAATAACCCAATGTGTCTCATTATGAATGAGTGTCTGTATATGAGCTGCAATTAATTGGCACCCTGATTAGGGTTGGTTCCCTAAAGGCATTTTAATCCAGTTTTTTTTTTGTGTGTGTGTGTGTGTGTGTGTGTGTGTGTGTGTGTGTGTGTGTGTGTGTGTGTGTTTAGTTTTGCGTTGATAAAGTATGTCTAAGTAAAAAGACTGTGCTGAAAAAAATGGTATCAAATACTTGCATGATAAACATTATAGGTGTTTTATATACTGTATAGGCAAAAGCAAGAGCAGAGGGATTGTGCTCAGGTGGTGCAGTGGTTGACCATGCTAACCCACCACTACAGAGACCTTTTGCTGCAACAGCCATCCCTACCCATAACTGCAATGGACTGGTATCATGTCTCCAAGGAAAGGCGCCAGAGCTGGCCAAGGCGCCATGACCCTGGCCAAGAAAAAGTGGGTAAATGTTAAAAAAAAAATAGAGAGAGCCAAAATACTGAACGATGGCCAGATTGGTAGCACTGTCACCTCACAGCAAGAAGGTCCTGAGTTCAATCCCAGGCAGAGAGGTCTGGGTCCTTTCTGTGTGAAGTTTGCATGTCCTCTATATGTCTATGTGGGTTTACTCTGGGTGCTCCGGTTTCTTCCCACTGTCCACAGACATAACTGATTACATTAAGTGCCCATAGTGTGTGAGTGTGTGCCCTATGATGGATTAGCTCCCTGTCTATTGTCCCTGCCTTGCGCCCTGCGCTGCCAGCTAGGGACCGGCTCTCCTGCAACACTGTCCAGGATTAAGCGGATAATATAGTGATTGATTTAATGAGCGCCAAAATAGCCAGATCTCTAATGGTAAACATGTTTTACATGACCACTAGCATAATTCTGTAACTTTTAAAATCAGATGATGATCAGATTATGTGTGTACAATTACAGTGTGCACAACAAACCAAAACTTGTAACATAAATTTCACCTACCAGGTAAAAAGAGTTTTTCTATCCATGTCTTAACACCTCTTCCTGGTTCAATTAAATTTCAATTCCATTTATTTGTATAGAACTTTTTACAACAGACAGTGTCTCAAACAAGGTTTCACAGAAGCCAAGTCTAGACCCCAAAGGAGCAAGCCATAGGTGACCGTGGCAAAACCTGTTAAAAAATTATCTGAGAGCAATTATGAAGAAACATCGAGCTCACATGATCAAGCCATCCTAATCTGGGTGAGACTTTTCAACAAGATTAATTAATAAACAGTAGTAAGTATAAACAAGTCATTAAAAACTGTAATTATGAGACATAAAATGTCCAGGGTAACAATTTGAATAAATGTCCTGTTAGCTGAACTGTAACAATTAATAGTCACTGAGGACAGTGAAGGTGTCTGGTCCAATTACTAAATCAGGATCAGATGGTCCAGGCAAAGGGATGACATCAGGCAAAAGATCTTCACCAGCATCAGGTCAGGTCGTATTAGTACACATGCAGCTCTGCAAATGTGGAGATATCAAAATGTTACGCTTAGTGAAAGAGAACAAATGTAGATGGTGATGATATCAGTGTAGGTCAGTGTTTTCCAGCACCTACAGTGGGGCAAGCTCTCCTACTTAGAAAGATGAGAGGTCTGTAATTTTCATCATAGCTACACTTCAACTATGAGAGACAAAATGAGAAAAAAAAATCCAGGAAATCACATTGTAGGATTTTTAAAGAATTTTATTGTAAATTATGGTGGAAAATAAGAATTTGGTCAATAAATTTGGTTCAACTCAATACTTTGTAACAGATAACCTTTGTTGGCAATGACAGAGGTCAAAACATTTCCTGTAAGTCTTCACTAGGTTTTGCACACACTGTAGCTGGTATTTTGGCCAATTCCTCCATGCAGATCTCCTCTAGAGCAGTGATGTTTTGGGGCTGTCGCTGGGCAAACATGGACTTTCAACTCCCTCCACAAATTTTCTATGGGGTTGAGGTCTGGAGATTGGCTAGGCACCCACCAGGACCTTGAAATGCTTTTTTCAATACGGAGCCACTCCTTCGTTGCCCGAGCGGTGCGTTTGGGATCATTGTTCATGCTGGAAGACCCAGCCACGTTCCATCTTCAAATGCTCTCACACGTGATAGAAGGAGGTTTTGGCTTAAAATCTCAACGATAAATTGCCCAAATTTTTCATTCTTCCCTTAACACAGATCAGTCGGTTCCCTGTCCCCTTTGCAGAAAAACAGCTCCAAAGCATGAATGTTTTTCTGCCCCCATGCTTGACAGTAGGTTATGGTGTTCTTGGGATATGACTCAGCATCCATTTTCCTCCAGTTGAGTTTTTACCAGAAAGTTCTATTTTGGTTTCATCTGACCACATGATATTCTCCCAATCGTCTTCTGGATCATCCATATGCTCTCTGGCAAACTTCAGACAGGCCTGGACATGTACTGGCTTAAGCAGGGGGACACGCCTGGCACTGCAGGATCTGAGTCCCTCTTGGCGTAGTGTGTTACTGATGGTAGCCTTTGTTACTTTGGTCCCAGCTCTCTGCAGGTCATTCTGCAGGTCCCTCCGTGTAGTTCTGGGATTTTTGCTCACCGTTCTCATGATCATTTTGACCCCATGGAATGAGATCTTGCGTGGGGCCCCAGATCGAGGGAGATTATCAGTGGTCTTGTATGGCTTCCATTTTCTTACTATTGTAGATTCACTCTTCCCAGCCTGATGCAGGTCTACAATTTTCTTCCTAGTGTCTCATAGTTGAAGTGTACCTATGATGAAAATTACAGACCTCTCTCATCTTTCTAAGTAGGAGAACTTGCACAATCAGTGACTGACTAAATACTTTTTTGCCCCACTGTAGCCCAAAAACACAGAGTGCAGGCATAAGCATGCATTGCCAGTCCACTGCAGGGCCAACACTGGGGATGATCCCCCCCACAAATGTCCACCTCCCACAATCACAGGTTCAAGTGCCTGATCTGAATGACAATTGACCTGGCCATAAGGCACCGTCGGGACTTAAGCTCAATAATGAATAATGCTATTTTACCGTAATGTTAACTGGATTAGTCTTACTGAGTTACCTGTATATTGTCAGGCCCCTCATGTGATTCAACAATTAATCTTAGCTACGACTGATGACAGAATGAGTGAGAACAGGCGAATGAACTGCACTGCCCTCTCCTGCCCTGAACATGTGTGCATCATTGTAGCACACATTTATCAGTGTACTGACTCCGTCTCTTTTCTCCTAAGCGACCCCTCCCATCCTCATAAATGATTAAAAAACTGGTAAAGTCCCATCAAAGCCCTGACTTTGCCTGACCTTGACCTGCTGTGATGCAAGCTGAAAGGCTATGTGGCCTTGTTTCACAAATTTGATCGGGCCATGTTCTAATTACTGGTTTACCATTGACATTACACCTTGCTCTCTCCCCTTTCTTCTTCTCATCAACAGCACTGATATTGGTAGCCTTGCACACATCATTTTGCCTTCCCCCATTCACTGATTGCCTGTAGATGTTGTAGTAATGAGAATGTCAGCCTACTGTGAATTCTAATTTACCACAGGCCGGTCTATGGCAGGTATTTGGTCCAAGCCGCATGACCGTATACCCAGGGAGAGGGCATGAATCAGCTCACATCGTCGGTTTGGCTGATTATGACTGAATTACCCGTTTTCTCCTCACTCAGGCAATTTCGAGCAATCCGACACCAACATTAAGAGGCGGAATCCCACACGGCTACTATATCCTAAAAGTTAATAATCCTTTTAATTAATGGTTAGGGCCAATATTGAGCACAAACTATGAAGTATTACAAGCTAAATGAGAATCATCAATTAGCCTGATTAGTAGGCTACGCTTTAAGTGCTGAATTGAGAACCCAAGCGGTGCGGCGCATCGTAAAAATCCGAGGTGTTAGGCGAGCTTGCAGAAATGGTTCTGTGTATTACCAGCGGTGCTCCGTGTGCAGCAGAGTTAGCTGGGAAACGTGTAGTCCCACTGGAGTGAGCCGCTCCAGCTGGTCCTGCTCGAACCCGGTGCTACGTGCAGTATGATCACTCCATCAGTGCTTGTGCAAATTTGCATTCATCAGGCTGCTCTATCAATGAGCAAGCCCTCAACAATTAGGCTATTCTGAGAGGGAACAGACCTACGAGCCAAGGAATAAATGCCAGACGTGTACACTAATCGCTGATCAATGAAACGCCTTCATATCTTTTTAATTAAAGTTTTATTAGGCAAAATGTGTGCCGATGTTCGCTTGATGCAAGCACTCCATTAATGGCAAGAGGTGAGTTTTGGGAATGGCGATGGCAGATGTCGCTGGCCAGTCATGCTGGGGCTCATCATGTCTGTAATTGCATTTTCTCACCTACAGAGGGGGGTGAAGAACACCGTTTGAGACAGGCCTCTGCCTAGCAATTATTGTCAAGCAAATTACTAGGCAATATATAAGCTGTCAGGTGAGGTTAGCAAGAAAAAGTGTAAGGAAATGGGCCATTCAGCCATTCATCATGGAGGTAGATGGTAAGACCAAACTGAAAAAAAATGCCATTCTATCTGCTGGAATTAGAAGACGTTACCGCTTATCAGAATTGGCTTCAGGAAAGAAATACTCCTTTTTCTCCACTCAGTGATCAGTATGCACCTAAATGCAATTGTTTACATCACTGCAATTATATGCAATTATATTCACACTACATGGCCACTTACAGTAAAGCACAGTTGAGGAGTCCCTCAATGGCTTCTAAGCGTATCGGTGGAAAACAGTTTTGTACTCACATGAGAGCTGTACTCTACCATCTGTTCGATTCGCTTGCATGGCGCACACGTTGCCTACACACATGCTTATTCTATTGCTCGCTGACATTTTCAGATAATTGTACGCACATCCACACTTGCGCACAGGGGCAACATAAGAAGACAACTAGATAAAAAGAGACTCGTGTCTGAACTCATGCATGCACATACTACGTTATATTTACTAGCCTATAAAATCCTCTTTCAGCTGTTCCTGTTAGGGGTTGCCACAGTGGACTATCCACTTATTAGATGTGGCGCAGATTTTTATACGGGATTCCCATCCGGACACAACCCAGCCTATATATCCAGGCTTGGGACCAGCACCATTAGGAGTACACCCCCAGTGGCTGGGGTTTTTCCATAAACGCACCACTCGACCTTCACATTGCAAGCCCCACGTGGGACCAAACCCAGGCTCTGTGAACCTGCCATATTCTAGCAGGTGGCTCCACCCACTGAGCAACCGAGTCTGCTTTGTATTTACTAGCCTGCCATGCATTAATTGATTACAATTTACGTGCAACAAAGCTTTGCAATTGTGCGTCCGTGTGTGTGTCAGTTTCGTGAAAACAAAATTATTCACCAGAATTGTGAAGAGCTACAGTGGTGGGTCTTGTATTGTATTAGCATTGAGCAGGGATTGAAACTATTGCAAGACCATTTTAAATTATGTAGCCAGTGAAGCAGTACATCAGACACGATCAGAATGACTCTGCAGTAGCACTGATTTTGCTCACACTTGGCAAATGTGAAAGGGTTTTATTGTGAATACTGTGAATACTATTGTGAGTGATACAGAGTACATGGATTTTTATTTAACATTTCCTTAAAATAAAGTTTTTAATGTAGAAAATGAGGAATGATGAAACAAAAATGGTTTTAACATCCACCTGGTTAATAATTATAGTAAATAACAATATGCAGTTTGCATGTTCTCCCTGAGTTTGTGTGGGTTGCCTTTGGGCATTCTAGTTTTCTCCCACATGCCATGTGCTAGGTCAAGTGCTGTCTCTGAATTGTCCCTGAGTGAGTGTGTGTTCGTGTTCCCTGTGATCAACTGTTGCCTTCTCCAGGAGTGGTTTCTGCCTTGCACCCTGTGTTTCCAATTAGGCCCTGACCATAAATTGGATTAAGCGCGTATAGAAAGTGAGTGTGTGAGAGAAATACAGCCTGTGTTCATATTGTCCTATTTCCCAGCCCTATTCAAGAACCTGCAAATATTGTTTTCCTATTGTCTTTGTAAGGTTTGCTTCAGACAATATTTCCAACAGATTAAATAAATTAGATAGTGTGTAATACCTCCACAAGCACGAACAACAGCTGCGATTTGTTTTAGCATGGACTGGACAAATTTCTGGATGTAGGCGACATCAATGTTCAAGAATTGCACAGTTCAGACAGATTTTGTGGACGGGCTTCCTGGCATTACAAAAGGATTCACTTCTGGGTATTACATGAGCCAGTCCAGGTTTGTGACTGCTCCTGAATGTTCATCATGCCAATCAGCCACATTTTCAGCCCTGTAAATGTGAGAATTGTCATCTTGGGACAAAGTGGTAGGAATGTTCTGTTCTGTAATATAATACAAAACCTGTAGTAAAAGACAAAACCTGGTTGTCCAGCAGCTCAATATAGGCATTGTGGTTCAGATTTACTGTCACTTCAACCAAAGGACCCATTTCCAAGGAATTAAAACATAACAGAACATCACAGGATCTTCTCCAGTTTGAACCACACCTTGTACAGTCCTCATTGAAGACTTCCTGAAGTCTTTGACAAACATGACACCTAGAATCATTCATTGACCAGATAACAAGTCATGAACAGTCCAATGTTTGTGCCTTTTTGCCCACTGTAACCGAGCTACTTTGTGAGCAGTAGTGCCACTCTGCTCCATATGTTCATGGTATGCAATTCCCTGTGGAGTGTTCTTTCAGAAATTTGTTGTGAAGGACCTGCATTGACTTCTAGAAGCAATTCATGCCTGGAAGCAAAGCAATTTTTTATTCACAAGCCGTAAAACAAGCCGGCTGTTTCTGTCCTCCAGTTTTGTCCTTTGGCCACAATTCTGACGATCATTTCCTTTAGACTGGGATTTCTGCCACTGCTAGTAGACCTGAATGACTTCAACACACCTGCAAATTTAGCTACTTCCTTCACATTATGGCCTTTGGCATGCCCAAATGCAATCACTGCCAATCATTAACGTCTGCTTTGTGGCCCATTTTCCACATATCGAACAAGACATTCACTGCACTGTACAACCTTTTCTCAATCTATGAATCCTGTCGCAAATCCTGTGAGTATTTATAGGCTGATCATCCTTGTGCAACGCCATCTGCAGGAGCTTCAAACTACTACCACCTTAAACATGCAAGGTGACTAATTTTTTGTCCCGGGAGCTTATATAGACTGAAATACTAGGGTATGGAATAACCAATAAACCTTAAAAAATAAAATGATATAGACTAATAATTAGAAAGTATAGTGATTTCAAATCCTGGCTCTGGTATGCAGGTACTGTTGGGCCTTTGAGCACGGGTGTCTATTTTTATTGATGATGATGAGGCTTTGTGGTTTAACCAATACAATATGATAAATCTACATATTAACCCATGATTCAAGATATAAAACCAATTAAATGTTGAAATAGTAAATATATCATGTACTGTAATCAATGTAGTTTTTGTTTGCTTCAATGAAACTACCATTGCAGATAAACCATAAGACGATACATCAGCTTTTTAGTGTAAATTTGAATCCTCTCAGTACACTCTAGGCTCAGTTCGGTCATTTCCAATATGCATCATGGATATGCCACTATAATTCTTGTTTCTGATTCACCGTCTTGCTGTAAGAATTCCATTCAGTGAATCTTTTCTCTGGAACTGGCCAGGTTTTGTTGGGTAATGACAGTGTGGAGCGTGTTGCTGCTAAAATGGAACTCCGGGGAGTGGGGAGCCTGGATTAAACAGCCTCCGTTCAATTAGGGTCTACTATAACTTACAGCTCCCTCTGCCCATATGAAACAAAGCTGCCCCATGCACTAAAACTGCCTAGTCAATCTCACTTCTGCTTTTTGTGGTTACTAATTGCATTTTAGATGATTTCCTTCCGTTTCTGAAATACAGAGCATGAGTTGTGGTGTTTCTGTAAAATGAAAATAGTATAGTATATAAAAATTGTATGCCTCTTCTGGTGCAATGAGATCTCGGGCTACAGCTATGTCCAAAGCTTATGCTAGCATACTAGACAAAGTGTACAAACAGTACCTTACACAACAGTTCCCTGTGGAATAGATCCCTGAAAGAACTGTATACTAGCACAGAGTGAGCCAAAATAGTACACAGCATATGTCCTAAAAAGTATTATCATCTTGTTTAATGTGATAGCACACACCACTTCAGTTATATTCCTTCATACAAACCACAATCTAAAGCAAAAAGTATGTTACCTCTGGCACAATAAGACATCCAGCTAAGTCTAAAGCCATGTACTAGAGAACTAAATAGCATGGCAATAATCTCACAAAGTCTAACAGATCCCAGGTTTCTTTCAAAATAGCACATAGCACTTAGAAGCATGTTAACCCCCCAGTATGTAGCTACATGTGTTATGTTATGTTTTAACTGCGGGTTAAAACGTGGATGGATGCAAAAAAATGAAGAGGACAGAGGATATGATTTCCAGCCACGGCAGCCTCGCACCACCATCAATTAGGACACGATTCAGGCCAGCATGCCCATATTTCCATGTCTGATAAATTATGCTGCGTATCAGAAATGGCGCAGCGGATACCTATTTAAAAAGAAACAGGATTGTGTCGAGCTGGGCCATAAATATGAAATATGAAAGGCAACAAATTGAGACGGTCAATAAAGTGTGAGATTTGTTAGAGGGCTAAATGCTGCACGGGGAAAGGTGAGACTCACGATCAGGAATTATGATGATGGAAATGGACTTTGATTGGTGTTACTTTTTTTTTTTTTTGCTACGCACAGGCAGGAATGAGTTCAGAAATCAGTAGACAGATTCTATTTACTCTGAGATTAATAATAGGCCTGCTGTGCTTCTGCAAAATGCACGCATTACTTCTAATTTCATTTTTTTATAGTAAAATCACCATTTTCCCACATTGTGATTGCATTCATTTATTTCATATTATTGCCTAAATGCTCCCTCCTGGTTTTAATTTAAAAGAGGAAAATGCATCCTCATCTTTTTTCAATTTTTAACCGTAACAAATGGTGATATTACAGTATGTGTCTCTGGAAGGCTTCTTGTTATTCAGAATAATCCTTGAATCACCTCATTAATTTTCCACAGCTCCTCAGTTCACAGCGACGTTGCTGTGCTTGGAGTTTTTCTTTGAACTTTTTTGTTTTTTTTTTACTCCTGTAATATCCTCTGCGTTTTGACCTCCCAACAGGTTCTAACCTCCCGCATTCTTAATTGCTCATTGCATAAATCTGTCCAAAAGGCCTGAAATGAAAGCGTTTATTGGTCACTTACCTGGACTCATGAAAGACCTGCACATTGACACTGACACAATCCAGATCAGGCACATTTGTTTGGAATTATTACAACCATTTCTGGGTGCACATGAATGGATGTGAGTGACCCACAGAACAGGTAGTCGAGTGAGTGATTTCTCCACTGGTGGCTGATGGCAAGGCTTTTAGCAGGTGATACCTACCGCCGCGAGCAACAAAGTGTTGCCGGGTGTTCTCACACACAGGGGTCACGAGGGGTTGCCGACGCTGCAGGTCCTGACACCATGACAGATTAAGGGGACGGAGTTGGGCTAGTGAGTGCTGTGGAGACCCTACAGTCTGCATTCGTTCACTACTTTTCACTCGTCCTTGTGCTGGACTGGGTGAGGAGGGTGGTGTGTGTGACAGGCTCGTAAACTTCCATGATGGATTCAGACTGATCTACGCCAGACTGGCTAAGAGTGTGGAAGCGGTGGGGCCAGATCAAGCAGGTTTCTGTAGCAACAGCCCTCATTTTACACACTGGCTCTCTGACAAGACAGGACTGCACCTTTCCACTTGAGCTGATTGTGTATGTGTGTGTTGTGTCTGTGTCTGCGTGTGGGCCGCTGGGCATCAGTTAAAGTTAATGCAGCATACTGTTGTGCTTATTTTTATTTCTTTTCACAATATCAATTCAAAGTGTTTTTATGGAACATCTGGAAGATTTGAAAAAAATGATTACTTTTTTCCACCTCAGTTACTAATGCCATATCAGTTTAATCGCTTTTCCTTCTCTGTCCATTTCTCTCTCTATATATGTTTAAATATGTTTCCCTAAAGGATGTAGAATTTCATGTGTCTGCTCGCTCCATCCCCTCACAGTCAGCCTTAATAGAAAGTCCATGTGTCTCATAATTTGTTTATGAGTCTGTAAAGACCAACACACAATTCATTTCAGGATAAGAGCACTTGACTGAGCAATACCTCAATGTGTTTTTACCAGCCTCAAGGCTAGGTCATGTTTTCATTAGGGATTTATAAGGGTCTTCCTAGTCCTTTGATTGTTTTTTAATAATTCTTTGCTTTATAGTCTATTACTTTAACCGAACATTGTCACTGTTCACTGATTAAAGACTACTGATTTGTTAATTCAGTTTCAGTGGGCACATAATAACAGTGGCTCATAAAAGTAACATAAATACACTTCTGCAAAAAATAAAGGATTCTCCTTATAAGTGATGTTCAGCTCAAATCTGATTTAAGCACATATCTGCTTTGAGCTGGACTGATTTTGTGCTGTGTGAATAGCTAAAAATCGCATGGGATCCAACTTTTTCCCCAACTGGATTCAAGCCACATTTGTATGTGGTTTCAAATTCAATCAGAATCTAATTTGGAGACATGCAACTCAGTCTGACTGGTCAAAATGAATTTTGATGTGGCTTTTACTTTATTCTGCTTATCGATGGGAGGGATTTTGTGACACACACAACAACGTGAATGAATGTCAGCATGAGAGCATACCTCAGCCAAGAGAAATGAAGATGTGTTATGTCGTCTGTGTTAGTAGGGAGATGCATTCATTCAATAAAAAATTAAATTAACATACAGAAATTAAGCTATATATGAAGAAATGACCCTCTCATTGTGTGAAATAAAATATTTTGAACTAAATGCAGAGAAAATGGTATAGTACTAAAGTCAGAAATAATAGAATAGAACTGTTACTAGTAGGAGTATAACGATATACTCACAATTCAATTCGATGCATGAGTTCACAATTCGAATTTCTTATGTTTTTTTTTATTTATTTCTGAACTCTAAACAATGCACATTTTCTTGAATGCAATTTTAAGAAATAAAAACCATTGCAAACGTGCAATGAAAGGAAATTACATATTATATAACCACGTGAAAATATTCCTTTTTTTAATGCCTGAAGAATAACAATTCAAAGCAATGTGTACTTTTCTTGTATAACAATTTCAACAACATTAATCTTTAGTCTCCTGCAATTAAATTAAATTAGCAGTTTTTAAAATTCTACTGAAAAAATGTGGTATTGTCACAGTTTCACCTCATCCAAGAGGTCACAAAAGACCCCACAACAACATCCAAAGAACTGCAGGCCTCACTTGCCTCAGTTAAGGTCAGTGTTCATGCCTGCACCATAAGAAAGAAACGGGGCAAAAATGGCCTGAAGAGTTCCAAGACGAAAACCACTGCTGAGCAAAAAGAACATTAAAGCTCGTCTCAATTTTTCCAGAACACATCTTGATGATCCCCAAGATTTTGGTAAAACATTCTGTGTACTGACGAGACAAAAGTTGAACTCTTTGGAAGGTGTGTGTCCCATTACAGCTGGTGTAGAAGTAACACAGCATTTCAGAAAAAGAACAACATACCAACAGTAAAATATGGGGCTGTTTTGCTGCTTCAGGACCTGGAAGACTTGCTGTGATAAAGGGAACTATGAATTCTGCTGTCTACCAAAAAATCCTGAAGGAGAATGTCCAACCATCTGTTCGTGACCTCAAGCTGAAACAAACTTTGGTTCTGCAGCAGGACAATGATCCAAAACACACCAGCAAGTCCACCTCTGAATGGCTGAAGAAAAACAAAATGAAGACTTTGGAGTGGCCTAGTCCAAGTCCTGACTTGAATCCTACTGAGATGCTGTGGCATGACCTTAAAAAGGTCGTTCATGCTTGAAAACCCTCCAACGTGGCTGAATTACAACAATTCTGCAAAGATGAGTGACCAAAATTCCTCCACAATGCTGTAAAAGACTCACTGCAGGTTCTCGCAAACGCTTGGTTGCATTTGTTGCTGCTAAGGGTGGTCCAACCAGTTATTAGGTTTAGGGGCAATCACTTTTTCACACAGGGCCATGTAGGTTTGGATTTTTTTCTCTCTTAATAATAAACACCTTCATTTAAAAACTGAATTTTGTGTTTACTTGTGTTGTCTTCGACTAATATTTAAATTGGTTTGATGTTCTGAAACACTTAAGTGTGACAAACATGCACAAACATAGGAAATCAGGAAGGGGCCAAACACTTTTCCACACCACTGTATATCCTAAAGTATTATAAAAATGTAATTGCACTATTTGAGTACTTAATATATATATATATATATATATATATATATATATATATATATATAATATATATATATATATATATATATATGTAAGCCCTTCAGAAAGCTATATTAGCTTAGGTAAATTATTTTACCTTTTTTGTCTGAAACCAAACCACATCACCCTTACTATTACCATTTCTTTTCACTTTGTCATTGGGAAAAGACAAGCTTGAGCCCTAATGATGCCATAGCCATTGCCATGAGTACATAATTTGTCTTGCTCTACAATAGAGATGGCATTCCTTTGACCTGATATGCCTATCCATCAAAGCAACACTAACCAATCTCAGACATATTTGAACTCTTGTGTAGGGGTGTTGATTTGCCCTAACATGATGTTCCACCCAGTGCATAAACTTCAGATTGAAAAGAGGTTGTACTTGTTTCAAGTGTATTAAAGGAAGCTAACCTTCACCCTCCCAAGGTTGATAGCATATGATAGTCATATGTCGATAGTCGTATGATAGAGGAAATTTAGTTTCTGTAAATATAATGACTAAGTGAAAAAAAAAACATTTAAAAAATAATTCTTAAGAATGACACTAGATCAGATGAAGAATGTGATAGATGGCAGGGTTCAAACTGTTACCTTTCTTGCACCCTTAACTTAATGGAATCTAAACCTCAACTGAATAAAATCTAATCATATTTGTAAAATATGTTATTTGTATAAGTCAGTACACAGGGGCCAGAGCTTCCCAGAGCAGCCTTGCTGCATTTGGCTGGCTCATATCTAGGGAGCGAAAATTAATGCCTATTAATGGAGCCTATGAAAGCGACTAATTGAGCATTCCGGTACTCGCTGAGTTGGGCATCTGCTACTGACATTCTAAAGCTCTTGGCCTGCAGCTCCCTCTTTCTACCTTTCTCACGTTTGCTATGGGCCATGTTCAGGCCATTAAAATCAGGGCAGTCTAACATGGTCGTTATTGTGACAGCCACTTTAATGGCACCTGATCTTCAAATGAGCCTGGGAGGCCATAAATGGCCGATCTTCGCTCTCTGAGCCTCTGCTTCTTTTTAAGTGCCCAGGATCAGAAAGGACGGCAGAATACTCTACACCATATGTGATGAGTTCTGTTTAAATCCCCCTGATTGTTTGAGAGGCTTCAAAATGCATAGACAGACATTCTGCATACTACCATGTGCTGCTTTACTGAACATTTCTATTACACGTCCGGGCTGTCTCCACATCTCCCCAGATGTCTTTGAAAACATGACGGAATGTGTGTGGTGGGGGCTCTGTGTGTGTACATGCATATGTGAAAGCTCGTCTGTCGGTGTTTTCATATGCCCCGAAGTGAAAAACTGAAAGGTCACACGCCTTTCGTTATGGGTGCATGTTAATCAGGCAACGTTGGTGAAAATTAAACAGTTTTAAGCATAGTTAATAGAGCGTAAATCTTGCTGACCTTGGATACAAGAAAGGAAGTGCACATCTGTAAACCAATCATCGCCCGGCTACCCCTGTTGTCTCTGCTCCTGCGCCCATACATTACTGCCTGCACGCTTTTACACACGTGCAAACATTGCCACAAAGCTGCCACTCCTGATACTGAACAGAAGAGCCGAAAACAAAGAGAAAAAGGCAGGTGGCAGTTTTGGTTTTATGACAGTCATATGCTGCTCTTCTCTTTTCACCCTGAAGCCCATTTGTTTTAATCCACACATTACATTCACATGCTTCCCGTGCATTTGCATGTTGCTTTGCAAGTGCCTTCTCAACAGCCTACATTGTTTTCTCTTTATAACCTCCCAAGCTGGAATTTACTGAATGTATCAAATAGATTGGCTTGATGATTCACTTGGTGATATGGCTATTATTGTGCCTGAGTACTTCTAGTTAGCAGTTAAAGACATTTTATAGTTCCTAAGGGGCTGGTTTATGTCGATATGTGAGAATAGGCTCCCTCCATACTCCCTACCCCCGCACAAGACTCGAGGTGTGAAGAATCATTTAGGGAATGAGCCAGGAGACTCATGGCAGGTTACTTTACTCAGGCAGGTTATGCTCATTTATACCAGTTTACATTTAACATAAACACAACATCAATAAATTACTGTATAAACTCCAGATTGTTGTATTGTTCCTCAGTGGGGATAATGCCTGTGCAAAACAGATGAAGATGTAGGAAGTATTGTACAGCTCACTTTCTTTTATGGTGAAATTTATGTGGAGTGCATCCAAGCTCAATATGTGAATATGACCTCTTAACCCCTTTTTATTATTTTGTCATAACCATACGCCAGGAGAATGTATGTTCGCTGCTGTGGGTTACTTGAGATATGGTTTAGTTTCAGTGCTTTCCAACTCTTTCACTGAATTACAGAAGGCAGGATGGTGGCAGAAATGTTACAAAATGAAGATCTTGTGTCTTTGTATGAGCGGAATTTAGGGGTTTTCATTAACTTGTTCCAGAAGGCTTGTTGAGTACCGAAAACAATGAGTACAGAGCAAATATTTCCCAAGTAAAAATGTAAATTAAATGAATCTGTTCCAGACACCCAGAAAATCCACACTGTATAAGGCATTATATGCATTAATGGACTTTTAATGGAGTTTTAATGTTATTGTACAGGTGCTCCCTCGTTGACGATGGGGATACATTCCGACAAATCCATAATAAGTTAAATGTATCATGAACCAGTGAGCTTAATATAGTCTATACTGTATCATAGAGGAGCCTATTACACATTAACACTTACATTAAACTACAGTTCGGCAATATCATTAACTCAAAGCTTATTTGATAAGAATGTGTTGAAAAATGTAATTTAGTGAGTAATGCACTGAAAGTGAATAGTAAAAGCAAAACACTTACTCTATTGGTGAACTCAGGGCACTAGCTGCTAATGCTAACTACTCTGTCTGAAAGAGAAGAGGATTCAGTACTTGATTTCCTTTCGGGTTGGCTGACATTACTAACCATTTTAGGACCCATGGAGACTTATTTGCACTAAGAATACAGTACTGTAGGTGTGAAAATAAAGAAAGTCACGATAAACACAGCAGAGATCTTCACTGAGCAAGGGCTATTGTGAATCTGAATCACTTTGTACTGAATCATGAATGATGAATCTTGAATCAAGTTTCGGCTGAAACGAATCACGCGGCTCAACTCAAACAAACTTAACCAAATGCACCGAGTACCGAGCAAGCGAAACTTTTCTAGTCAAAATGCATCGAGAACCAAATTCGATTAGGTCCGAGGTGGTCGAGAAGCAAGGTACCGCTGTATTCCACTACACATATCAAAAGGATATATAAGAATTTTAGCTGTTTAGTGACATCTCAATTTGTTTGCATTTGTTTTTAGGTATGTGACTGGCCTTGTTTGCATGTACACTAAATAGCAGGGTTAAGAGCTGAACTAAGAAGAAGAAAATTCCATCCCAGGAACTGAGAGTCCATTCTACACACCAATATTGATTTGGCTCAGGTTTGTTCACATATTATATTAACTCTGTGACAAAATAAGTAGATTATACCCAAGCCAACAAAATGAGTTGTCAGGAACAGGTTTAGTTTGCCAAGATATTACACTGCCCCTGGCAAACATTGTGGAATCATCACTCTTAGAGGATGTTCATTATTGTATAGCACACCTCCAACAAATGGAGTGAAATAATTTAAATTAATGGCTTATTTTCTCCAAGATCAAATAGAGGAAAAATATGGATTCATAAAACAAAAACAATCACCAGTAGTACTTTGTTGCTCCTCCACTGGCTTCTCTGATGGCCTGAGTTCTTGGACACATCTTGAACCTTGAGAACCAAATGCTTGGCTTTCTCTGTCTTCGAGTGCTCCCATAAATGCTTTATGTGTTTTAGGGCAGGTGACAATGAAAGTAAGCGAATGACAGTCAAATTGCTTTTCTCATTATGTCATTTGTAATGAAAAACATTAAATTCTAAATTCAAGGAAAAGGCAAAATAGAAACAGTTTCATTAGTGGCCTCAGACTTCGAGCCCGCATTGTATCATATCTGTTGATTAAAAGGAGGAAAGCCACAATAAGTGAAACTCTAGTTGTTAGATGGGAGCTGTGTACTGGTTAGATAACTAATGTGGTTTCCTGGGTCTTTGTTTAGGTTGCATAGAAATTATATTTGCTGGGCCCTATTGCCATAAAATGATTATAATGGTCATTGAGCGCAGCTCAGTATTCAGTCCAAAAAGAGGTACTGTATTAATAAATGTGCAGTGCTAACATTGCTACTTTGGGATTGGTGCTTGGCTGAAGTGATCATGTAAATGGGAAACAAATCCAAGAATATTGTGTTGGCAGTGGAACGTTATTCACAGCGAGACCGTGCTTTTGGTTGCAATCAGAGGAGGAGAACATGAAACAAGAAAGGAGCTCTTCAAAAGAGCATTTTTATCAGAGAGAGAAAATCTGATATTGTTTGGGAAGATGTTTCTTTATGAAACTATGTCTAGATGGTGTGGCCCACAAATACTAAAGACACCAATAAACAATTAAGTTTTATATTTTTATATACTTTTGCAACACTTTTTGACTTCCAGTCTATATGTATTGCAACCTCTTCATGTGAATGGAACTGACACATACACAGGCCCTTGTGTTTGAGAGAGTGCAGAGGGATTCTGTATCATTTTGCCCACCTCAGCATTTGTGCTGTTTCGTCTTGAGAGAGCACAGATAAGTGTTATTATAGATTAGTGTGGAAAATCAATGCTGTGAATACTAATGACCTTTAAGTATCAGAATGCCCACAAAGCAGTAACGTGACTAGTGGAGTAAAACCTGCTTGTTTTGCATCAAAGCTCCAATCTAATTTGAGCTGGAAAGATTTAGTATTGTCTGAATGGCTAAAAATCACATGGAACCTGACTTTTCTCGATCATATTCACACCATGTATGTGGTTTCAAATCAGACCAGAATTGGATGAGAGACATGCGACTCACTGCGACTGGTCAGATCAGATTTGATGACAAAAATGACAGCAACATGGCCTAGAAGTTAAGGTCCTGGACCATGGACCAGAAGGTCCAGGGTTCAAATCCTACCAATCTGCCACTGTTGGTTCCTTGAACAAGGCCCTTAACGCACAATCGATTGGATTGTAAGATTGTAGCAGTTGTAAGTCACTCTGAATAAGGCAGTCTGCTAAGTGCTGTAAATGTAAAGGAACTCCAGTATGATATAGTTCCTCAGCCTGATGAAGTGAAGAAGTACCATGTCTTCTGTGGCTGAAGAGAGATGCATCCCGTTAACTTACAGAAATAAAGTTCTATATGAAGAAATACTGTATTTCACTCAATGTGTGAACACAGTTTTGCAAGGTCCTGGCAATAGCTAGCACAAAATAAAACATTTAAAATGCAGTACAAAGAAAGTAAAGGCAAGAATAGCAGAGGTTCATAAATGTGACTGGTCAATGCCCTTATATAAACCATAATCTAATGTTGAATTTCCATGTTTATGCTGGTAGGTTACTCCTGCTCCACGCTATGTAGGCACGCCTGCACCGTCACCATGGCAACCAATCTGGATCTGCCACTGAAAGTGACTACAGTTCAAGCAGACCAGATCTAGTCTTTTGCAGTTTGCAGTAGACTCAGTCTAAAAACGGGAAACCCAATTTGCTATGCAATCTGAACAAAGACAAAAGACACACAGTGGGCAGTTGGGTCTGGGCAGTTGTATTACATAGAGTCATATGTAACCCAACTGCCCAGACCTAAGTAGCCTGCCATCTTTACAAAGCTAACCAATAGATTTTAGGCCAAAAAGCAATGTCTGTTATTACATAGGAAAAGATCAACCAAACTACCAACTACCTTCTATGAGTGTTTGTTTTCTTTCAACAATAATCTTTGTAACTGAAAATAAGAGGTGCTATCTGTAAACAGTGAAGCAGCTGTGCAGGTACATTGTGTGTATGTAGCTTTCATGCTGTATACATGGGGCTTCAGAGTTACTGTAGCCTCTCTCCTGCTTCTGCTGTCAAAATGCTGAACGCCTATTCGCAGCTTGTCAACAGTGTCTGCCAGAGCCTGTAAAACCTTTTCCTCTTTCTCTAACAACTGCACAGCATACACATACACGCTAACATTCTTGCCTTCTCTCTGTCTCTGTCTCTCTCTCTCTCTCCCTCTCTCTCTCTCTCTCTCTCTCTCTCTCTCTCTCTCTCACACACACACACACACACACACAGAGCGCTGTGGGTGCCCACTCTTTTGACAGGATGTGTTGCTGGCACAAATTGTAATTCATAAAGGTTAAGGGGGGGGGGTCGAATGCCTGATGGGGGCGCAGTGCAAATGCAGCATATCTCAAGATGTCAGTCTCAACAGAAGGAGTGAGAGAAAAATGCCATTAAGACGACGGGCACGAGATGAAGAGAGGAGGAGCCGAGGGACGACGAGGCGATGAGAGGGAGAGGAGACGAGAGGCGTACCAGAGGGAGAGAGTGGAATTCCTTCTTTCTTCTCCTTCGGAGAAGAAAGGGGAAGAGCTGAGGGCGGGACGGGACGTGAGGCGGTTGAGGATGGGGAGAGAAGAGTGAAGCCCGAAGGTGGGGGGGGGGGATAAGCCGGACGCAGGCCAGGCAGAGGGGAACGGACGAGCGTGAGACGGAAGATGATCTAGAGAGGACAGGGAAGAAGAAGAGGACGTGAGAGAGAGCGCGAAAACACGAATGGAGAAAGACCAGAGGAGGGCGAGGAGGGAAAGGAGGAGAGAGGATGAGAAGGGGAGAGAGAAGAGAGAGGAGAGAGAAAGGGAGACGGAGGGGAGAGAGAGAGAGAGAGAGAGAGAGAGAGAGAGAGAGAGAGAGAGAGAGAGAGAGAGAGAGAGAGAGAGAGAGAGAGAGAAGCAAAGAGCACAGGTAGCAGATGAACAGTGTGAAATCCCAGGAAGCTTGACAGGTAGATTTGGTATCTATGAGCCTTTTTGATTAAACATTAACATACAAACTGAACTCATTTTGATAGGTGACAGTGCATGTGCAAATATGTTGGTTTAAATGAGGACATGTACAGTGAATAAAAGCATTTTAGCCATTTTGTACTGGTTTCAGTATGTTCACGAAAAGGAGAACCAATGATCCATAGTTTCGGGCACATTAAACTCTTTGACCCCCTCTGGTGGTCAGGGGGAGCGCAAAGTTCATGACATGCCTCATTTTGTTTAGGCAGCAAATACACAAAATATTAACATTGTTCAAACCTATAAAACGTGAATCATTCTTTTGTTTTAGGCACTTGCCATTAGTAGCAATTGATAATGATGGTTAAAGATAAATTTCTCATTACAAGATTATTATGAAGTTATTGTAAGAATATTCATTTCATTTATTCATCTACTTAAACATATGTTCTTATTTTAAGCATTTATTATTTCATTTTAAGTGAGTCTTACCTAGTAAAATTATTTCATTCCACTTACAGTTTTTTTTTCCTTTTCAAAATATATACTCATTGAAAAAAATTAAAAAGCACCCAGAAAGAAATGCCGGATTGCTGCAAAACTCGACATGTAGTGATGTCTCAGGCAGATATGTGAATGATTACAGGTGTGGTCTGATTAGATACTGGGTCTTGTGAGTCCTCTATGATGCACTCGAAGACATTTTGCCCAGTTGGACCAGGAGTCACATAATCAGACTCAGAGAAGCAGGATGGTCATTTTGACAAATTGCATGGCATCTTGGCCGTTCTTACCTAGCTGTTAGGAGATGTTGGGAGTAGTGGTTCCGTGAGGCCACACACACACACACACACAGCGCGAACAGGCTCCGGATGGCCCAGAAAGACCACCAGAGAGAAGATCGTTTGATCCATCGACAAGCACAAGCAGCTCCTATAGTTTTGTTGTCCACCATCCAAACAGGTGGCACATTCACTGCACACTCCTCTCTCTGCCCAAACCATTTCCAGACACTTAGCAGAAGGAAATTTGTTGTCATGGCACCTATTACATGTCCTGCCATTGACAGACAGCCACGGTCGCCTTCTTTTGCAGTGGTGTCATGAAAGAGAGACCTGGACTGCTATGGACTAGAACCGTATTCTCTTTAGTGATGAATACAGGTTCTGTATGGGAACCGACGCCAGTTGAGTTTGAGTAAGGAGGCCTCGCGGTGAGCACTCAAAAGCGTGAGTGTTGCCTCTTATAGCAGGGCTATCAATTGGCATTTTTCAGCAGGATAACGCCCGACCACACACAAAAAGTGTTTCCCAGGAATGTCTGGAAATCGCAACGAAAGCTACGATACATAGCATAGCGAACCTTAATGGTTGCATGTAAGCAAATAAGCCACGTCGCCACGTGCATCCCGTTGCTCGACTTTTGGTCAAAAACGGAGGTAATCCGCCTTTATTTTACTTATATAGACTAGAATAACTTGCATCTGGCGGCATGGGTACCAAATTCATCATAACAACGGATGACCTTCGTTTTTGAGCAAAAAGACGTATTGCGCGTGTGCGTGACAGGGGATGTATCTGACGGCAGTAATGCCGAATTCGGCACAACACCGCCACATAGTGCAAATTAGCCAGTGGACGTAAGGCACTTAATGTTTCACGAATGAAAAATTTCAAATCACTAAGCTCAAACCTGTCTGACTTTCCCGGCAAAGTGTCTATTACACTAGAAACGGCTCATTTCACGGTCCGCGGCGCGATTTTCACGGCCTGAATTAGGTAGGGCCGTAGATATAAGTGATCTATGAATTGAATCAGTTGTGTTAAGGGAGGTAAAATGTTAAACTCTGCTGTTCAGTGTCCCTCCAGGACTGGAATATATCCTCACCCCCACTCCAACCGACTTGGTGCATTAGGGTGCCTGACTGCAGGGGAAGGGCTATGCCTTTGTGCCACGTTCACCTGGAAAGAACACACCTGTAGATACTGTACGATTGAAGCACCAGCAGCACAAAGTGAGGTTCAGAGCGCACATCAGCTTTAACTCCATTTAACCTGTGTTCCAAGACATTCATCACCTTCACCTGCTCAAATTGTACTGCTGCAGCTGCCATTTCCTTCAGTAGAAGATTCTGAATGTAGGCCAGTTTTGTGGAAGTACATCACTAATCTATATGGATCAAAATGTAAACTTGGAACCATTACAGCTCATTTCTGCTTACTGCATCTTTACTAAGGGCATTATTATTAAAAACTCACATTTTTAATGCTTGAACATACAGTATATGGACTGTGGTAGTCTTGTGGTTGAGGTACTGGACTATGGACCAAAAGGACCAGGGTTCAAATCCCACTTCTGCCAAGCTGCCACTGTTGGGTCCTTGATTGTATCAATTGTAAGTCGCTCTGGATAAGGGTGTCTGCTAAATGCTGTAAATATATACATTTGGGTACCTGGAGAGCCTACCAACCCATAATCTGTCTAATATGGCAGCCAGGTATTTTTTTATGCTGCCTAGGTCAGAAAACGCTGGATTCAACAAACCGTTCCGATTTGGCTTCATTTCCTACATCCCAAGCTGGCTGATTAGAATTATACTACCCTTTCTTGAGGACTTTCACCTGCAGCTTGAGAACTACTGCTATGTTTGACTCACCCTGGAAAGTATTAAGTCAGAACTTGAAATTGCATCATGACCAACCTCAGTGCATTAGTGTTACACAGTGGAAGATCACGAATTCTTTGACATACAGCTTGTTTGGTTTGCACTGTCTGGGCTCTTAAAGTCTGTGATTTTATTTCTCGCAAGTGCTGTACCCACTAGGACTATGTCTCTTTAAGAGCAAAGTGATCCCAAAGTGGCAAAACTACAGATATGGAAGTGTTTACATTTAAAAAATAATGATGCTATGTGTTTCTTTGATTGTTTACCATTAGCTAAATCTAACAGCTGATGCTGCTACCTACAACATTGTTATTAAATATCTACTTTACTTGCATTTATTAAAAACCTAGCCAGAAACCTAGATTTTGATAAGTGGAAAACAGACTATATACATACTCAAGTCTTACTCAACTATTGCCATGGAGTCACAAAGCACACCCCACAAAATGAACATCTTTTAAAGAAACAGGCTGTCAAAACAGGCTGTTCTGAAAATAGCTGCTTAGACAAGGTGAGAAGGGTGCTCTTGTGCTTGATCCTTCTATTTTGATCCAATCATGTTACAGACTATTCGGTATGGACCAAGGGAACTGCATTAACTTGTAGAAAATGTCACCTGGTATGTCGCACATGATTAAGCTGCAGTATTTTCTTTAACTGTTCTTAATTGACTGCCATTAATATTTGATTCAGTAGAAAAGATTATTAGATAGTGTAGCTAAGCAATATAACCTGTGCTTAATTTGTAAATGATGAGGTCCTGGAGCTTGTACTAACAACAGCGAAGTGAATGACGTTAGTAATTGTAGGTGCCAGAACATATTTCAGAACATTACAATATACAGTGGTGCTTGAAAGTTTGTGAACCCTTTCGAATTTTCTATATTTCTGCATGAATATTACCTGAAACATCATCAGATTTTCACACAAGTCCTAAAAATAGATAAATAGAACCCGGTTAAACAAATGAGACAAAAATATTATACTTGGTCATTTATTTACTGAGGAAAATGATCCAATATTACATATTCGTGAGTGGCAAAAGTATGTGAACCTCTAGGATTAGCAGCTAATTTAATGGTGAAATTAGAGTCAGGTGTTTTCAATCAATGGGATGACAATCAGGTGTGAGGGGGCACCCTGTTTTATTTAAAGAACAGGGATCTATCAAAGTCTTCTCTTCATAACACGTTTGTGGAAGTGTATCATGGGCCGAACAAGGGAGATTTCAGAAAAAGAAAAAGATTTCAGAAAAAGACCTCAGAAGAGAGTTGTTGATGCTCATCAGGCTGGAAAAGGTTACAAAGCCATCTCTAAAGAGTTTGGACATCACCAATCCACATTCAGACAGGAGTGGTTGCCAACAAAGATCACTCCAAGAGCAAGGTGTGTAATAGTTGGCGAGGTCACAAAGGACCCCAGGGTAACTTCTAAGCAACTGAAGGCCTCTCTCTCATTGGCTAATGTTAATGTTCATGAGTCCAGCATCAGAAGAACACTGAACAACAATGGTGTGCATGGCAGGGCTGAAAGGAAGAATGATTTGTGGACGGATGAAACCAAAATAGAACTTTTTGGTTTAAAAGAAAAGCGTTATGTTTGGAGAAAGGAAAACACTAACAGAACCTTATCCTATCTGTGAAACATGTTACAAAATCATTAGTAACAGTTCTATACTGTTATACAGTATACTGCATAAAACAGTTCTGTACTTCTTTGATACACCTGTTCAACTGCTCCTTAATATCTAACCAGCCAATCACACTGCAACTCAATGCACTCAGGCAGCTAGAATACACACTGTCGTTACAGCAAAAGAATGGCATATAAAGAAACTTATGAATGTCATGAGCCACGCTATCGGTGCTAGATGGCAGCGTTGGCTCATTAGAAGTGCCGGGAGTGGTACAGCGCTTCCAAGCATGCTTGCGCCGCTTCTAATTGGCGCAATCGGCGACAGATGCTTTAAGAGCACCCTCAACCCTAGTCAGGTGTCGCACCATTGCTCCATTGAGGCGTTTGCATCGCATGCATGCCATTGCATCCGCCAGTTATTTCATTTCTCGGGATTAGGGACAGTGGTAGGCTGAGGGCTTTGCAGAGCTCAGGCCATGTGGAGCTGAAAGGTTCGAGGTAACCGCCAGTGACTTAGTAAGTCAGGGTAAGGAAAGTTTTCCTGTGGCGAATCGGTTCCTTCGCGTGTCCGTTCCTCGGGCTCTCTCTCCTACTGCCCCTTTTGGCATTTATCCCCCTGCGATTGGGGAACACTCTTTCCCCATTATCTCGTGTCTGAGGGATGCCTTTCAGGCTCGTCCCTCACTTCTGCGTCTGTGTTGCGCTACGCCCAGCAGTACCGCGTCGCGCTTCACATGCTTCCGGGATCCCTGGGGAATGCCTGAAGCAGCTCCAGAGCTATCCGCTCTTCTCTCGCTCTGCTTGGGTCCTTAAAGCGCTGTGCACGTGCAGACCAGAGGTACGCTCTTTGCGTATCCAGAGCGTAGGCTGAGAGCATCCAGCCTTTGTTTTTCCCCTTTATTTTTTGCTCGCCACAGTGCTCTTTTAGCACTGTTAGTGGCTTTTCCTTTTCTCTGCTTTTTTCCTGTTTTTGTAGATTTTTACTTGTGCTTGAGTGCACCCCACATGTGTTTGCATGTTTTATTTCTTTTTTCTCCCCACCCTACCTTGTGCCACCTGGTGCTGAGACGGTAGCGCGTCTGATATACTGGATTTTCACACACAACCACCTCCAGGGTTTACAGACAATGGTCAGAAAAAGAGAACATATCCAGTGAAGTCCATGGCAGCTGGAGTGCACACTGTCATTACAGCAAAAGAATGGCATATAAAGAAACTTATGAATGTCAGGAGCCACGATATCTGTGCTAGATGGCAGCGTTCGCTCATTAGACGTGCCGGGAGTGGTACGGGGCTTCCAAGCATGCTTGCACCGCTTCTAATCGCTGCTGATTGCCCTGATGCCAGCGATCAGGGTTTGATCCCAGCAGCTGCCATTTCAGGTGCAACTGGGTTCTTCTTTTTGTTTGGTGTGTGTAACCCCCCACACATACCTACTTTATTTATTTTACCTATTTCTATTTATTTTACCTATTTACATATATTTTACCTACTTGGGTCCTAAAACCCCCATTTATAGGTTGGTATGCCGAACCGTAACAATGAAAAGTTTTATTTTTTTACTTTTTACTTTATTTATATATTTTGTAAATGTACTCTTGGCATTTTGTATTTTTGGTAGGCTATATGGTTATACATAGCTAGCCAAAATATATAGCTATCAGCTATTATTACCTTGCCTGGATCGTGGTTGACTTGCTTTTAAATATTTGCAGATGTGAAAAAACAAAGAAACTGGCTCTGACTGGATTTGTGTTAGCCGCTGAAACGTTTGAAAAAATGCTGGGGCAGTATGGGAAATATAGTGCCTGTAGTGACTTTGCATGGCATGTCTTGTTGTCCCCAGTATGTCCTGTATGCCCCAGTAAAGTGGGTCTGACGACCCTCCTGGTGAGATATAAAACACAAAGAAACTAAGGACCAAAAGAGTGGGGAAAAGAAATATAATAAACTTTTCAATTTACGCATTTCTACATTAGTCTCCTGCACGCATTAATGTGTTTATGTATTTATCCATTTGTTTCAGTTACCAAAGTCGCCTCCATATTTGAACTGCACCCTGCTTGCAAGAGACGACCTTGCGCTGACGTCACAGCTGTATCCGGGACATTTATCCGGAGACGCTTGCGCGCATGTGCAGTGGTTGTGCGTTTCGACCTCTGCCTTGGGTGAGTATGGCGGCTGTGTACCGTAGCAAAAAGTGAATCTTGCTTCATCCTCTGTGCGCAACGCGTTTTAATTCAGAGCTGGCATCGGAGTATTTGGTAGATGATATATATGTGCCGTGGTGTCGCTTTATTTTTCTAAGTATAGCTTTAGTAAGTCTGTATTTAATCTCATCCTCACGTCTTGTGTACACAGACAGTCTTCAGCTGCTGCTGCTAAAGTCGCTGTAAGCGTTTTAAAAGCTTCAGGTTCATCATGTACGCGTGTGCTAAGTTCGTCTCCACTCCCGCTCTGGTGAGTACTCTTACACTCGTACACTATCTTCATCTTAATCCTTTCTCCCTGTCAGAACATCCACCTGCGGCCTTCTGCTGAACTTGAAGCCGGTAGCCGACATGCTAGCGTCCCTGCTAACGTTCGTTCATTCATTCATTCATTCGGTCCTACTTTAGCCGCCGATTGATTGCCATGTTGCCATGGAAACTAGCGTAAATAAAATGTGTCTGGTTTAAGCTGGTGTGACGTCGTTGCTCTCTGTTTTACCGACGTTTGATTGTAGGGTTGGCAAAAACGAGCTGATGCTGTCACTTAAGGTCAAAATCTCCGTAGCGCAGGCTAGCAAGCTAACAGTCTGCAAAGCTCGAGGAACTGAAGGTGAATGTGATTTGTAGTTATGAGGCTAGTCAGTGAGGGATGACATTTAAAAGCAAAATTTACTATGTTACTCAACTTCTGATAGTTGTTTTCTTTACTGCTTTATGTATGAATTTCAGTGATACAACCCCTGGCAAAAAGTATGGAATCACCAGTCTTGGATGAGCACTCATTCAGACATTTCGTTCTGTAAAACAAACTCAGATCAAAAACATGATACAATAATAAGGTCATTCCAAAGTGCAACTTGTTGGCTTTCAGGAAACACTCAAAGAAATGAAGAGAAAACATTGTGGAAGTCAGTGAATGTTACTTTTATTGACCAAGCACAGGAAAAAAATATGGAATCACTCAATTCTGAGAAAAAAGTATGGAATCACTCAAATTTGAGGTAGAAAATAAGGACACACCCAGTCAATTTCCTTTCCCTAAATGGACACCTGCCTCAGAGTAGATCTGCTCGTTAGTCTGCAGTTAAAAACACCTGCAGTCATGACACCTTGGAGGGCTGCTGGACGAAGTGGAGTGGCAAGAACCATGGCCCCAACAAGAGAAATGTCTCTTGAAACAAAAGAGAGGATTGTGAAACTTCTTGAAGAAGGTAACTCTTCACGCATGGTTGCTAAAGATGTGGGCTGTTCACAGTCAGCTGTATCCAAGATATGGACCAAATACAAACAGCATGGAATGGTTGTTAAAGCCAAGCGTACTGGTAGACCAAGAAAGACATCAAAGCGTCAGACAAACAACTTAAGGCCATTTGTCTTAAAAACCGAAAAAGTACAACTACACAGATGTAGCATAAATGAGAGGAAGCTGGAGCCAATGTATGTGACCGAACCGTTAGAAATCGCCTAAAGGAAATGGGATTTCAATACAGGAACGCTAAAAGAAAACCGTCATTAACACCTAAACATAAAAGAACAAGACTGCAATGAGCTAAGGAGAGGCAATCGGACTGTGGATGACTGGATGAAAGTCTTCAGTGATGAGTCAAGAATCTGCTTTGGACAAGGTGATGATGCTGGAACTTTTGTTTGGTGCCGTTCCAGTGCGATTTATGAAGAGGCCTGCCTGAAGAAAACAACCAAATTTCCACAGTCCTTGATGATATGGGGCTGCATGTCAGGCAAAGGCACTGGGGAGATGACTGTGGTTAATTCTTCTATCGATGCACAAGTTTACATTGAGATTTTGGACAGTTTTCTCATCCCTTCAGTTGACAGATGTTTGGAGGTGATGAAATAATTTTCCAAGATGACAATGCATCGTGCCATAGGGCAAAAAACAGTGAAGGCATTCCTTGGAGAAAGACACATTTAGTCGATGTCATGGCCTGCAAATAGTCCAGATAAACCTGTGGTGGAAATAGAAAAAAATGGGGTCCACAAGAAGGCTTCGACCTGCAAAAAGCTGATCTGGCAACTGCTATCAAAGAGAGTTGGCACCAAATTGATGCAGAATACTGTTTGTCACTCAAGTCCATGCCTCAGAGACTGAAAGCTGTTCTAAAAGCCAAAGGTGGTGCAACTAAATACTAGTGATGTATTTTGAATGGTCTTTTGTTTATCTGTTTTTTCATGATTCCATACATACTTTTTTCCTCAGAATTGAGTGATTCCATATTTTTTTCCATGTGCTTGGTCAATAAAAGTAACATTCACTGACTTCCACAATGTTTTCTCTTCATTTCTTTGAGTGTTCCTGAAAGCCAACAAGTTGCACTTTGGAATGACCTTATTATTGTATCATGTTTTTGATCTGAGTTTGTTTTACAGAATGAAATGTCTGAATGAGTGCTCATCCAAGACTGGTGATTCCATACTTTTTGCCAGGGGTTGTACTATGCATCACATGTAACCTGTGTACAATTAACCTTTGGAGATTTGGGCCTTTGGGTCACTTGTCAAATTTGTGCCCTTCACAAACAAAGGGATACTTAACAAAGGAGAGGGGAGGGAGGAAAAGACCCTGTGATAGCAGACAGAATACATCAGTAAAAGCTACTATTCAAATGTTATCCCATACTCATTAAAGTGATTTTTATGCAGAATGTGCTGCACTTCAGTTCAACAGGACTAATTGCACTCTATAATGAAACACTTTTTCAGTGTTCTTTAAGCACTGATGATATCCTTGATATGAACTGTGTTGAAAGTTAGATGGAGAAGTTTATACTTGACAAAGGAGGTTATTATTAGGTTCACCTATTCAGCTATGTGTTAATAAAAATTTAAGTCAATCACATGATGATGCATTTAGGCATGTAGATATGGTGAAGACGACCTGCTAAAGTTCAAACCATGCATCAGAAGGGAGGAGAAACATGATTTAAGTGACTTTGAATGTGACATGATTGTTGGTGCTAGACAGGCTGGTGTGAGAATCTGTTGATCTACTGGGATTTTCACACCTCCATCGTGTGAAAAAAGGGAAAATATCCAGTGAGCAGCAGTTCTCTGGGTGAAATGCCTTCCTTGTTGATGCCAGAATAGAATGGCTAGACTGGTTGAAGCCGATAGAAAGGCAACCATAACTCAAATGACAGTTTCAATCGAAGTATGTGGAAGAGCATTTCTGAATGCACATGCTGAACCTTGAAGCAGATGGGCTACAGCAGCAGAAGACTAAACCAGAGGTTACTGCTGTCGGCTAAGAACAGGCAACCGAGGCTCCAGTTCACAACTGCATGTCCCGTGGTGTTGAAAGTGAGGTGTAGATTAACTGAATGTCCTGAGATTTTAGAGCATTTTCCAGTGACCTAACCACCTTAATCAGCTCCCATTAGCGGAGTCCTAGATTTATTATTATTAAGCTATCATTCTCATATCTTTATCTATTCACAATTTCAGTGTGCTTCCCAGAGAACAACTTGGGATACCTTACTCATAATGGAACGCTAATGGAAGATGAATTACTTGAGAACGTTGGTTAGAACACGGATGTATTTGAACAGAGATTAAAGTATTAGTATTCTTTGGCCCAATGCAATGCTGTCTTGACTTTACTCCCATTTGAGGTGTAAACCATGTTGTTTGTTTGAACATTATAACTGTTTTCATGGTATGGTATGGTATTCAATTTATTGTCATTACACATGTACAAGGCAACGAAATTTGTTTTTAGAAGAAACAAGAATTAATGAACACATTGGGAAAGCAGGAGAACTCCTTCCAACACAAGCGCATAAACATAACATAAACACACAACCTAGCCACTGGTTAGGGATTGGGTATTGGGAAAAGTAACCAAAAAGCGACAAGCAGCCATCCGTGTGCACAGCCGTTACGGCGCGCCCTGCAGACCCGTCTCGCCGTCCTTGGGGAAGATAAGCTCTTCCAGCACATGTTCCTATCAAATGGCTTTTTGTGGTTCAGCTAATGAGAATTCAGTACTATGGAAGTAAGTGTCTGTTTCTGTTGTGCTATAATCACTGATCTTTGTGATTCAGGTCCGCTCTGGATCCCGGGCTCTGTACAGACCACTGTCTGCTGCTGTACTGTCTAGGCCAGAGGTCAAAACCGAGGTGAGTGTTTAAACAGCTGAGCCAGCCACCCATCGTATTTTCCATAGTAGTTGGAACATTAGACTGACTATTCATTGTCAAGCCTTATAAAGCTTTACAAGGGTGTGTGGGTAGAGAGGTAATTGATGGTGTTAAAACCAAACTAAAACAATCAGTGTTGTGTGGTCATTTTTGGAAATGTTGGACTACATTGTTTCATAGGCAGTGCCTTATCAAAGCACATTTAAGCTTTCAAATCTCTTAATATTGTTAATTAAATTCACTTGCTGACTTAAGTTTGTCAACATTTGGTGAATTCTTTCCCTTGTCTGAGACGAAGAGCCTTTTGATTCCGAGATCTTGTTTAAGCTTGGTCTTTTCATGCTCCTATCATCTGGATTGTGTCCTGATCAGATTTTAACCGCATGCGTTTTACTTCAGTCAGCCAGATTGAGATCTGATTGCCTTATCCCGCATGTGTAAATCAGATCAGAAAGGCTGCTGCACACCGAACGTGAGGGGGGAAAAGCCACATGTAACTGCAGAATATTTTAGACGTGATTTTATTTTATTTTATTTTATTTTTTATTTTAATTTTTTGTTTTGTTTTATATCACTGCCTGGTTCCAATTTTTTCCAGAGCGAAAAAAAAAAAAATGCAAACACATGCTAAATAAATAAATAGGACATCCTTTTGCTGCTCACAGAAAAATGCAAACGCCGATGTTGAGTACATCTGAATTTGAAAAAAAAAAAGGAGCACAGTTTCACCATCACGTACAAGAGCTGAAATTTATTTATTTTACCACGAACACAATGTGTCCAAAGTTTAAGCTTTTACTCTCATATAACTTATTAATACTATTACTGTAATTTTAACAGCCTTAACCATGGACCATCCACTTTCAGTGTTGTTTAGTTTCATTTTGCAAAACAAGGTTGCTGCAGCAGAGGTCAGGATTTTACTTTATCTTTGATTTCCTCAAGCTAAGACGCAGGACCTAACTTTGGGAAGCCCTGATTAGAAGTAGATGCTGTTAAAACTGATTAAATCTGTTTTGTTCGATAAGTAGTTTTTGGACAATGGCATGTCCAAACTGTTGTTAGACATTCACACTTGAATATCGTCTTAAGTGGGTTGAGCAGTCAGATTTAAAGTCAACATAAATGCATCTTGTGTGGCTCCTCTGTACACAGTCCTGATGGCGAAGGGCATAAAACCTGGTGTCAACAGTATAAGTGGAGACTAGTGGTGATGGTGCTGACGTGTCCTCATACAAAATGTTTTAGTTATTAATATTTTTAACAAGTTAAAGGTTTTGACCATTGCTTTAAAGAGGCGGGCCATCTCTTATCTGAACATTTTACCCTCTCAATTTTTATCCTTCCTAATCTCTCAATGATGCCCAGGGAATTCCAGTTGCCGGAGATTGATGCTCATTGAGATTATAGCCTTCAGCTGCACTGTAAAGTTTATTACATGGTTATATCTAACAGTAACTCTCATGTCCTAAAGCTCGTCGAGTCCCTGCAGCATTTTAACCATTAAAAACAAGCTTTGCAGAATAATGGATCTGTGACTGCAGTTTTGACATCTACATTGGCAGGTCATGTTTAGTAAGTTAGTAGCCAATCGTGTCAAAATACAACATGAAGTTACCACTGTAACTTTACCACACTGGCACAGAGTAATTTTCCTGCAGCTAGTTGGCAGGCCAGCTACCTTCTGTAGAATGCCGTTGTCATAATGGTAAATGCAATTTGTGTGCGTGCATTGGCCAGATTCCTGGGTCCTCTTCATTTGGGAATCATTCAATTATTGAGATGATTGGCATAAAGCTGTGGAACTTAAACAGTACTGTCACTATTTAAGCTGTAACACCACAGTAACAAAAATCCATGATATGTACTGATTCCGCATCTTGTTTGTATGCACTGGAATCCCTCAGTACTAATCACCCAATCATCAGAACCATCTTGGACAAACTGCATATCTCACAAGGTGGAAATTTTATATAGAATTTTGCTGCATCCAAGGCCATAGTGGCCTTACTGGAAATTAAAAAGCAGACCGGATGGCAAAGAAAACACCAAAGGGACAGATGCAGACCTGCCAACCTTTACGCATTTTGCGTAGCAGATACGCATTTAGACATCGAACTACGCTGCTACGATTTGTTGCTTTAAAATACGCGAAAAGCCATTGATGGCAACTGTCTGTGAATTCGCGCACTAGGCAACTCGTCTATGGGTGTAACCGCATTGGGCAGCAAAACCTTTTGGGAAAAAGAAAAGACTTCGACCAATCATAAATGCTAGTTTTAAACTATTCAATTAGGCTACGAGCGGAGAGCCGAGGAGTCGACTCTTACAGACAAGTGTATAGTAGCCACGAACACACATTTCACATGCAGCTAGTTTAACTGCGTTTTGGTGATAGGCGGCTGGCAGTTTTAAGTTGACGGCGGAACAGGTATGTGGGCAACAAAAATCGGTGAATGCATGCTCATGAAAAACGTTAAGCTTGACTATTAAATTATTCTTATAATTTAGTTAAATAGACGTTCGTCTTCTGGAGAAGGACTTTCCGTAACCGCGGTCAAGCTATCAGAGATTCACAGTCAAGCCATCTGCACTTTAAATCCGAATGCGCCTATATACGCGATATTACGGTATTGCGCTGCTCGTTACAGGCTGACGCTGCTTAAGCGCAGAGAAACAGACTAACATCTTTTTAACAGTTTTGATAGACTTTACCATTGTTTTAAAGGGTTTTGGTGTAGAAACCCACTTTAACTACATATAAGTACGAACAATATTTTCATAGATGAACTAGTTTACTTGCATTATTACATTAAAAAACAATAATATATTTAATAGCTTAACAATCACTGTGTAAAATGGTTTTCATATATAATATTTCTCAGAAAAAAAAATCCAAACAGTCCTTTTCATTTTAAATGGTGTTTCCGTACTGTGTGGTCAGCCACAACACCAGTAGCCATCAACAGAAAGCAGTTGAAGTCAATTCACATGGCGCGTGAAGACAACAATCGAATTGAGAATGGGGGGAAAAAAATTTGAGCACGACATGATGATGCACTCAGAAAACTTCTTTCTGCGCGCTTAAGAGTTTCACATTTTACGCTTGCTTTATTTGTGGTGCCATAAAAATAAAAGCAAGGACACCGTCATACCGTCATAACGTGATAGCCCCACCCCAATGTCCCGCCTTATCTGAAGGAAATATTTTGTTCCAGCTTGTTTTGATATTTGACTCAGACCTATATCAAAACAATATTAAATAGCCTAAAGTGAAAAAATATGGTAGCCTACTAACGTTTCCATCCAGTCAACCGATAGGCGACTGTGAGTTAAAGACCTTCCAAACTACACATGCATGTGAGATTCTTATAAGCTTGTGTATGGTGTGTTGCGCCTTGCAGTTAATAATATACATGATGTCAGATGAGGATACTGACAGAAAGAGAGGGGGAAGCAAAATCTAAAAAGAAGCGAGTCTATGCCCCTCAGAAGTTCCTGAC
The DNA here is from genome assembly GCA_025084515.1 of Ancistrus triradiatus. Taxonomy (NCBI): domain Eukaryota; kingdom Metazoa; phylum Chordata; class Actinopteri; order Siluriformes; family Loricariidae; genus Ancistrus; species Ancistrus triradiatus. Next base: position 300,421 of record JAJAGP010000074.1, on the reverse strand, counting down.
GAAGTATCAAGGTCAATGGCCTTGCCTCCGCCCATCTAAACTGCCTAATCATGCGTTTTGCACAGTGGTGCAGTTATGATTTTGACGTTAGCCATCAAGGAGCTACAGGTAATAATATTACTAACATAGAAATGCTTTCATTTATAATACATAGGCCATTCTTTTTCCCAAATTAGGCCATTGTGTTGCCTGTTTAAGCCACTCTACTACTACTGCTTTCATAAATGACAGTGCTTTCCAACACACAATACATAGACCATGTTTGTTTTCTACTGCAAAAATAGCCTATTTTCTGTGAATATGAATACAACATAAAGGCTATATTATAGGATAGGTTCAGAGTATAATTTATTTTCACTACTATTAAACAGTTTACTGTAAGTGTGGTTATGGGTTTGTGTGTAACATTCATTAAATATTTATATTGAAACAAATTTATTTACAGTATAGAAGTATTCTGAAATATTCACTTTGAAAGTGTAAGTGAAGAGCAAGAGAATCTGGCAAAAAAAAATATTTTACCTGATCTCTTTTAACTGTCAAAAACTAAATTTATGAAAGGAAAGGATTTAGAATGTGTGTGTGTGTGTTTTGCAGACTGCCGACGCCATGTGGAGGGTAAAAAACATTCAAAAAAAGTAGCTGCTACAGATTCAGTGCCAAGATTGAATTAATTCTTCTTACAATTCCAAGACCTCAGGGCTATACGAGCAGAAACGTTTTATACAAACGCGCTTAGCAGAGCACAATATACCTTTAGCTGTGGCAGATCATGCTGGGCCACTGTTCAGGAAAAGGTTTCCTGACAGTGAGATAGCAAAACAATACGGCTGCGGTAGAACAAAGACAACTTCCATAATGACAACATTGGCCAGACATGACGATGAGTGTCTCACAGAAATTATGAAAAGGGTCTGCATTCAGCCTGGCCACAGATGGCAAGCACAGACATGGATGACATAAGATGTACCCAATTGTAGGTAGGATTTTTGATGCCAGCGTTGGGAGAGTCGTTGCTATGCTACTTAAGATCTGTGAATCAAGAGAGTCTACGGGAAGAGCAATATTTGATCTACTTGATGGAGAGCTAAAACAGAGATGCATACCATGGTCATACCAGTTCTTGTTTTCTTTATTGTCTACTTGTATGTTGAATAACTAGATATGGTGGTGAGTGGGTACTATGTGCTTAGTAATAAGTTGAGTGATGAGTGAGCATTTGAACTCAATCAATACTGATCAGCAAATATACCTGACCTCGCACCACGCCACGCTGTGCTGCCGCAGTAAGTTGCTACTCAAAATTTTTTTCCAAGGTTGGCAGGTCTGCAGATGGCAAACTGCAATCTCCCACCAATGGACATAAAACCTCTACTGTCCCACCATATACAAGCAAAGTGGCAAGCCGAATGGAATGCAAGCTGGTAACAAAATGCATGAGCTCAGCCCCAAAATGGGCAATTAGACTCAAGACATGCCCATACAGCCGATGGGGCAAAGTAGATTATACCAGATGTCGTATTGGACACACTAAGTTGACACATTCATTTATGTTAAAGGTTGAAGAACCCCCTTAATGTGAAACGTGCCAAAGAACAGTTACTATAAAACATTTACTTACTGAATGCCCTAGATACCTACCAGAAAAGTACATCTCAATATCGAGCACACTAAATATTTATCCAAGATATTCAAGATCTGTACTGATGTGGCGTTAAACCCTATTAATTAAACACTATTTAAACTGCAATATTACAGCAAAAGACCATGCTGTACTGTGTTACTGCCTTTGTGTGCACACGCTTGCACACAAATCTGTTGAATGCCCCATTTAATTAGGTAGTGAAAATGTACGAGGTATTTCTGAGCGAAAGAATATATTCTTAATACAGTTAAATCACTTGCTAGTCTGCAGGAATAATACAGAAGTGAACTAAAACACTATTAAGCCTGAGGGAAGGCTATAATGACACTTGCTTTGCTTTAGCTGCGATCCATACAGTTGGGTGCAAAAGTATTTAGTCAGCCACTGATTGTGCAAGTTTTCCTAGTTAGAAAGATGAGGTCTGTAATTTTCATCATAGGTACACTTTAACTATAAGAGACAAAATGAGAAAAGTCACCCACAAACAAGCAAGATTTCTGGCTGACACAAACCTGTAACAACTTTAAGAAGCTCTTCTGTCCTCCACTCGTTACCTGTATTAATTTCTCCTGTTTGACCTCGTTATCTGTATAAAAGACACCTGGCCACAGCCTCAAACAGTTAGACTCCAAACTCAACCATGGCCAAGACCAAAGAGCTGTTGAAGTACACCAGGAAGAAAATTGTAGACCGGGCTGGGAAGAGTGAATCTACAATAGGCAAGCAGGTTGATGTGAATAAATCAACTGTGGGAGCAACTGTAAGAAAATGGCAGACATACAAGCCCATTTATAATCTCCCTTGATCTGGGGCTCAATGCAAGATATCATCCCATGGGGTCAAAATGAGAACGGTGAGCAAAAATCCCAGAACTACACGGAGGGACCTGATGAATGACCTGCAGAGAGCTGGGACCAAAGTAACAAAGGCTACCATCAATAACACACTATACTGAGAGGGAACTCGGATCTTGCAGTGCCAGGCGTGTCCCCCTGCTTAAGCCAGTATATGTCCAGGCCCGTCTGAAGTTTGCCAGAGAGCATATGGATGATGCACGATCAGTGGCTGACTAAATACTTTTTCCCCCACTGTATATAAATCTGGTCCATGCGCTCACAGTTCCAAGAGCCGTAATTGGCAGTATCATAAAGGTTTGAAATGTCAGTGAGTAGAGTGAAATTCAAACACAATGACCTTCCCTGATAAACTAATTAATTTCAAATAGGGCTGTTGCTGCTTTATGCTTTGTGCAAATTAATGGATCCTTATTTTAATTATTCTGATAGATTTTTATACCCAGCAGACTGCTGTCTTTAAAATAGCCATGTTTGTGAAAATGTGACCCTCACTTATTCTCCAGGTATATTCTGTACGACAGATGCCCTAATGTGATCTATGAAGTTTAGTGTTTACTGAGTTGTTTGCATTTTCCTTTCCCTCCTTAGGCTACAGCTGCTCTGCTGCCCCAGACCCCTCTTAGCCAGGTGTGTCTGCGAAGCTTCCAGACCAGCGCAGTGAGCCGTGACATCGACACTGCCGCCAAGTTCATTGGTGCCGGAGCTGCCACCGTCGGTGTGGCAGGATCTGGTGCTGGGATTGGGACTGTGTTTGGTAGTCTTATCATCGGATATGCCAGGTAAGGTCTAATAAGCCCATAATAAACCTCAAAGTCATGTGAATTCGAATGTCTAGTAGTCAAGGTGTTCAGTGTTTAATAAGTGTTGTTCTGTGTCTTGTCCTTCTTAGAAACCCATCTCTGAAGCAGCAGCTCTTCTCTTATGCCATTCTGGGGTTTGCCCTGTCTGAAGCTATGGGTCTCTTCTGTCTGATGGTTGCTTTCCTCATCCTGTTCGCCATGTGAAAACTCACTACCAGTGAGCGTGTGCGCCGCACGCAGTTGATTTTACAGTTGCTACCAAACTCAGCTCTTACTGTCCTTGTAGAAATTATGTGCATTTTTGATGTCCAATCTGTCGAAAGGTAATGTATTATAACAAGCAATTTCCAAATTAAAATGTTTATTTGAACTATTTGAAGGACAACTGTAATTTTTGTAAATTGTAACCCGTTGTTCCTCCCCATCAATGACAATGGTGCTCACTAGAACATCAATCATCAAAAACTTGGAGCCTGTTAGCACATTGTGTCCATCACGACTGGGGAAGTGGTTATTTTGGGTCCAGAATTGTAGGGGTTTTGCTTGCGCTGGATAGGGACAGGAAAGTACAATGCAGTTGGTCAAAAGCCAGTAAACATTTGCTTTTGTAAATTGCATTAAATAAATATCATTCTGTTTATGGAATGCTGACTATTTGTTTTTTTACTGCTTGCTGTGTTAGATCAGACTAAAACCTGGGGACTGCTAGCACTGTTGTTAGAGATCTGCTGTGCATAATCTGTTCTTCTATATCCAGCACACCTGCCCTGTGTCTGGTATGATGCTTCCTACAGACTGCTTTTAAACCGCAGTGCATTTTGGGTTGTTCATATCCCCTATGGGGTGTTGTGTATACAGTAACACTAGAGGTGGTTACATGGCATTTTAGATGCAACTGTACCTTTAAGAATTATACATGGGCTGCTCAGGTGGCACCGCAGCAATTCGATAGGCTGTCAAAGCCAAAATCTTGCTCTGATCAGGGATGTTTCTCCTAATAAAGATTAATCTTAGTGATTTATGAACTCTAACATTACAAGTTTTAAGTTCTACTTTGTTGACTCCAAGTTGAAAACTGACCATTTATTTCCCTACAATTCCTCATGATTATTCCAGTGTGAATAAGAAAATAATTATATAAACTAATAACTACAACCAAGTATGTGAGGTACTTATAAACATTGTTTCACATGAAAGAAATTAAAACTGTTGAATAAAATGTAACGACAGAACGAAGGACATTCATAGTGCGAGACTGTAATATCACCCACTACACCATGATGCATACAGTCAAAGTTTGATGTAAGTACTAGGAACATACCAACTACATAATTCTAGTGGAGTTGTTTTTTGTTTGTATTGGATATAGTGTACATGATGTAATTACATTACCAGAAAAATGAATTTGTGTTTTTATATAGGCTGTCTACCCATATATGCTTTTGCCCTGCATAGAACCAAGTTTATGAACAAATTTAAGTAATATATTAGTTGGGTTTGCTTAGAGTTGGTATTACAACAGTTATGAAGGGTTGGGAAAAGTTTAACAACGTTCTTAAGTACGGGTTTACGAAATACTTGAGCATCACGACCGATTGTATCTGAGGGAAGGGAGGCCGAGCAGTGGTACTGTTACACAGTCAAATTCTACTATCAGAATGTGCCTTGCCTGAAAATAATTCATTTAGCGGGAGCCTTTTCAATGATTTCTTCTGGATAAAATTCTACTGTGTTCCTCTTTATAAAAATCCCACCTACTGTCAGTAGAGGGATTTTTGATTGGGCCTTCTCTGTGGACTGTGGTAGCCTAGTGGTTAAGATATTGGACTATGGACCAAAAGGTTCAGGTTTCAAATTCCACCTCTGCCAAGCTGCCACTATTGGGTCCTCGAGCAAGGCTCTTAACCCACAATTTCTTGGATTGTAAGGTTGCATCAATTGTAAGTCGCACTAGATAAGGGCGTCTGCTAAATGCTGTAAATGTAGGTCTCTGTATTTGGACGGCTTTACTTCTGACATGAGCAACGTCTCTTCATGTACACTGTGTGCATGCACTTTCTATAATGTCTTGTTTTTTTAAATATACATAAACACCCAGTTGACCACTGAATAAAGTTTGATATTTAGGTTGCTCACAAAGGAGAAGCCAGTGGTGTATGTAGGTCAGTGGTTCCCAAATGTTTAATTGCAGTGCCCCCCCTTTTGTAGATGATATTTTAGAGCCCCCCCCCAATTCCAACACATTTTTTTGCTTCCAAACTCCACTGGAATTTGTTTTAACATTTTTATTCATACAAAACTGCACCACCTTTTTTTAACTAAACAAAATGGTGACATCACCTTCACAGTGGAATTAACCCAAGTGACATGCATTATGTATCTTGAACATGCTTCATTCCTTTCCCTTGCTGTACCCCCACTGTGGGTAGCACTGGTATAGGAGAAAGTAGGAAGCAATTCAGAATGCTTTCTACTTTTCCTATTTCCCATTATTGTCATTCACGGTAGTGGGTTAGCACTTTGGCAAGCAGCCTGTGGAAATAAAACGCACCATACATGATAACGGACCTTTACTGTATTATTCTTTGTAATAAAAAAAATGAATAATTGGCTGGCTGATCTAGGATGCTCATGCCAAAGCCTCCCATTTGGCTTTAGCACACTGGATTGTTATTAGGAGTCATTATCAATACACTGGAATGCAAGGCCATGTGTTCTCCTGTAGTTCCAGGTAAGTTGTTATTGGATTATTGATAACACTGTCACCGCGCTTAGTATTTTGTTTATCCTACACCTGTGATTGCAGACAGACTACTCTTAATGAGAAACTGTGCTACTGCATAGTGTGTTTAGGTTGTATGTATTGTGTGGTCAGGAGTTGCCAACTATTCTGGCTCAAAAAGACATCTGGAGTATATACTTTTACAATCTGTGGACATGGCCACTTCTCAAATATTTTTATGGACAGCAAAAGCATTAGGCAAGCACCGGTGACTCTGTTAAGAGCCTGTTGCTGAATACAGCAGTTCCTGAGGACCAAGGTTTGAGCACTGGACGGTGCTTCCTTGCTTGAAGGCAGGTGTTGGGGTTAAATAACCCTGGGTTGGATTGGCGGCCATTTCTAAGTCTGCCTGTTGATCCAACTTGTTCTTTGCTGGCCTTGTGCTGGTTTAGCTGGTGAACACCTGGTTGAACAGTATACCAGGTGTCCAAAACAAAACATACCAGTGGTATGCAGTCAGGCCCTTCTAACCCTTCAGAGAAGGGGTAACAATCCAGTGTATGTAAAATATTATCTACATATTTACTTCATGAACGAAGTAAAATAAAAGAACATCAACCTAATCAAAACGCTACTCCGTTTTCTTGGTCACTACAGGACGCATATCTGTCTGAGAGTGCTACTAACTAATCAAAACTGTTCATTAAAATGACTTCTGTCTACTTGTTTGCATGCCCCTTTTGGTGTTATTTTGAAGGATTCGGTAGTGAGTGTATTAACTAACGAACAAGATATCTGACCGATCACATTTATAATTTTCACTACTGGGGCTGGCCCATAGCGATCTAAACTCTTCTCAGCATACTGAAAAAGGTGCTACGTATTCGTCATTCAGAAATAAACATCACTGTCATGCATGTCAAGCATGCTAATTTGGATAGATAGAGTCAAATAATGACTTGCAAGGAAACTTGCAATACTTCAACAATGTCAGCTAAGTGTAACTACAAAGTAATATACCATTTTCTTGCAAAGGATCAGAGGATGGACATATCTTCAAATATGCCTTACGGACTGGTGAGTTTGGTGTTTACTTAATCTTTAGGCTGCCCTGCTATACTGTGTACATATATATATAGTAAATGAGTGGCCCTGTTTTGCTGAACAGTTGTACTTGTGGGATTCATGGATTATTTTCCTAAGTGTTACACAGAAAATTAAGCTATGAAAAATTAGAAAACATTGTTGTGCTCTTTCGTACATGCAACCTTTGTCATTTGTCACTGCATTTTTGGGCTGTTGATCTGTATTTTGAAATCCATACCTCTGCCAGTCTGACACTGTTGGGTTCCTTAATAAGACCCTGCACTCACAGTTGCTTGAATTGTAAAGATTTATCACTTTTAAGTCACTCTGGATAACGTCTGTTAATTGACTAAAAGTGATTATATAGAAACATTTACAGCATTTAGCAAACACCCTTATCCAGGGCAACTTCTAATTAATCCAATAGTACAGTCCAAGCAATTGTGGGTTAAGGGTCTTGCTCAAGGACCCAACAGTAGTAGTTTGTCAGAAGCAGGATTTGAACCCAGGACCTTCTGCTCCATCATCCAGGACCTCTGGGGCACCACAGTTCAGTAAACAGCCATGGCAACTGACAACTTTGCTCTAACCTTCACCTAATCTGTTAAAGGCCTGGGACGATTAATAAAAGTGAGATTTTATTAATTTTATTAATTGATTCTCACTTTTATTAATCGTCCCAGTCCTTCAAAGTTGTCAGTTGCCACTCCTGTTTCGTGGACAGTGGTGGCCTAGTGGTTAAGGTCCTGCACTATTGGCCAGCAGATCCAGCGTTCAAATCCCTCATCTGACAAGCTGCCACTGTGCGTGTAGCTGTTCCACGCCAGTGAGTGAATCTGCACGCTAACGGTTTACCGTAAAGCTCTGTGTATATCAATTTGTGACGTCTGGGTTAGAAAACGGCTGTTTTGTGTATATTCTTATAACTGTGTACAGCAAAAGACCGACGTGAGTCAGTTATTGCATGCATGCTAGATACACAGGGGGTAGATTTAACTAAAAATACAGAACAAGTACGTAGTAGGTTTAGATACTGAACAGATTTGCATACTATGAAGCCGTTGTTTGAGGTTGGAACTTCACGAGCAGCACGGAAGTCTCGCGAGAACGCAGCACGCTCGGTGGGCTTTGGCAGTGAGGGTTGTGCCTGTGGGTAAGTGATTGCATCAATTAACAGCGTTTGTAAACACATCGGTTGTTAACGCGGTAGTTTTGTGGGACAGTTACTTGCGGCTCCATGACACTTTCATAGCTTAAAGACAGCTTTGCAGCAAATATGGCGATGGCTACACAGCTAGCTGTTATGGTTGGCAGAAGAATGGGTGGTACAGCTACCGTCAGCTAGCAGACTGTAAACAAGCTGAGCTGTATTGTTATCATCGACACACGTATCACCTCAAAGGACACGAGCAATCCTACACATTTCTCACTCAAAGTTATTTAGCGTCGGCTTAAATTCAAGCAAACACTGGTTGAGTGTCATATTTATAAGTGATGTTGGTAATACCAACAATAGAATGTGTTGGCATTGTTGCTATAGCTAGCTGGCTAGTCCCTAAGTAGACAGTTGGTGTTGATTGTTTACACAGTCACGTGGGTCTTTATGCTTATACATTGAATTAAAACTTGCAAAGACATGGATGTTAGTTTTAGATACTTTATTTTGTGCAGCTTGAAGTATGTATGAACCCACGTGACTGTGTACACAGTTAACTCTCTTCTATGGCTGGTACAACTCCTGAGCTCAGGTTTAGCCACATGAGGTTGTGTTGTTGGATTTGAACCCAGGACCTTCTGGTCCATAGTCCAGTACCTTACCAGCTAGGTTACCACAGTCCCAGTTGCTTCAGTCTTGCTCAGGTGATAGCTTGGCAGAGGTGGGATTTGAACCCTGGACCTTCTTAGGCTACCAGAGTCCCAATATCTGCCACCTGGCTGGCAGTGAGTCCGATGACAACCCTTGACCAAGATGAGAATTGTAGCCTCAGTTGCCTATTCTTAGCTGAGAGGAGTGGAGCTCAGTGTGCATTCAAAGATGCCCTTCTGCCTATCTAGGATGTAAAGACTGGTTATTTGAGTTACTGTTGCCTGTCTAACAGCTCAACCCCATGTGGCCATTCTCCTCTTACCTCTGGCATCAGCAAGGCATTTTCAGAGAACTGCCGCTCACTGGATATTTTCTCTTTTTTGGGCCGTTCTGTGTAAGCCCTAAAGATGGCTGTGCATGAAAATCCCTGTAGATCAGCAGTTTCTGAAATGCCCAGACAAGCTCGTTTAACAACAACAACCACGCCACGTTCAAAGTCAGCTAAATCACCTTCCTTCCCCATTCTAATGCTTGGTTTGAATGTCAGCAGGTCACCTTGACCATAATACACTATAGTGTAGCCTACATTAAACATGCTTAAAACACTTGCATTAACTTACAGTGGGACAAAATCATTAACATGAAGCATATTTTATAACAAAGTGTTGAATATCTCATGTCATTTACTGAATAATGTATAGAAAAACACAATGTTAGTCCATTGGCGATGCTGCTCAGCTCATTCACATGGGAACTCATTCCTATTCGTAAAGTCGAAATATTGTAAACCAAACCATCATAGTCCGGTACCGTGTCCTGTGTTATCTGGCATTAAGAAGTCAGCAACAGCTCCATTAAGTACTGTAGGTTGCAAGGTGAGGCCTTCATGGATTAGACTAGTTTGTCCAGCATGCCCCACAGATGCTCGACTGGATTGAGAACTAGGAAATTTTGAGGCAACACCTTGAACAGTTTGTCAGGTTGGTCAAACCATTCCTGAACAATTTCTGCAATGTGGCATGGAATATTATCGTGCTGAAATTGTCTATTGCCATTATGGAATACCGTTGCCAGGGATGGACTTTGGTCCACGGCATTGTTTAGTTAGGTGATAGGTGTCAAAGTAAAATCCACATGAATGCAAGCACCGAAGGTTTCGTAGCAAAACATTGCCCAGAGCATCACACTGTCAGTGTTATTCACTTCACCTGTCAGTGGTCTCGGTGTATACACACTGTATTAATCACATTTCTTCTCAGATAATATACACTTCCAGGCATAAATAGACCAAACCCAAAATGGGCTCATGGAAGAACAACACTCTTTAAAGAAACTGGAATTACATGAAACTTGCCTCATGAAGGCTTTGTATTTGGATGATGTTTAACAAATCCAGTGTTGTCTGAGGAAAACATCAAAGACAGAATGACATTTCTAGCAGAATATGGAAAGTGTGATGCAGAGTTGTGTGGACTCATGAATCACAATTTTAGTTGTCTAGTGAAACTCCAGAGATGTGTCTTCAAGACCTGATGAGCAGTGACTGCATCTCTGCCAATGTTAAACATAGCGCAAGAGGCATCATTGTGTGGGAAGCATTTTCAGCTTCTGGTACTGGTGAGGAGAATATTGCAGAAGAGAAAGATGCTTTCTAAAGAGGAGTGGCCGCATGTTATTTTTAGACAAGATTCCAATGCTCCTGCCACACTGGTAGCTTGAATGGAAAGTCCATCAGGCTCATGTTTTGGCCTGATCAGATTCCAGATTTAAACCCTATAGGGAATATTGGATCTCACTAACAAACTAGCCAGAAAATGGTTTTCGACCATCAACTGTTTGAAGCCATCAAGGCTACATGGAACAATATTGACTCTTCTTTGTGTAAGAATAATGTCTGCAAGTGTACACACAGGGGAAAGCTATCATCCCAAATGTCTTGCAAATAACTTGTTGTTAGGACCATTACAAGTTTAATGTTGTGCCATTTTGTGCTTGGTCCATTTTGCCTGGGAGTGTACATGTATGATAACGTCAGTCTCATTCTGTGTTTCACTGTCATATACATGTTGGATCTTTTCTGCAATAAGCACTTTATGCTTTGTTATTAAAAATCAGATTTCTAAATTGATTTATTTCTCTTAGGACAAGGCATAACAAAAGTGAATATGGGTGATGATAAGCCGTTTCTTTGTACTGCTCCAGGCTGTGGTCAGGTATGTATATATACTTGTTGGATAGGTGGCACCCTATGACCATACCACACTGGCAAGAGGCCATGAGTATGAGTCCAGTCTTTCAGAATGGAGACTGCATTGTCGTGTGGGGGATTGCATACACCTATTATATCAACATATATTTAGTTGTGTGGTGTGTTTTGGTGTCCCCAATTTCCATACTATTAAAATGTTCCCCAATTCCCACAGCGATTTACAAATGAAGACCATTTGGCAGTCCATAAACATAAACATGAGATGACACTAAGGTTTGGTCCAGCACGCAGTGAGAGTGTCATCATTGCTGGTGAGTGTCGAAATCTGTTTCCCAATTCATGTCCATGTTGATTGTGTCAACTGTATATCTAACTGGTTGTTGTTGTAGACCAAACGCCGACACCCACGCGCTTTTTGAAGAACTGTGAGGAGGTTGGACTGTTCAACGAGCTCACTAGTCCCTTTGAGCACGACTTCAAAAAGGCTGCGGAGGATGATATTAAAAAGGTAAGCTTTGCACTGTAATTTGTCAGAATGTTGCAGCAGGTGAATTCGGTTTAATATGTGCATCTGTTATATATTTGGCTGTGATGCTATAATGTTAGACATATTTAAAATGCAAGCTCAGTGTTTGACAGCTTTGGTAACATATCGAACCATCGCTAACTCGTCCCTACAGACCGACAGTAGTCTACGACCTTCTCGTTGCAATAGAAACATTTAGACTAAATAGCATTCTATGCATACACAAAGCTTTGGATTGTTATGTTTGGAGATTACTAATGTAGATTTTTATGACAAAAATGAGTGTGTATATACAGTGGGGCAAAAAAGTATTTAGTCAGCCACTGATTGTGCAAGTTCTCCTACTTATAAAGATGAGAGAGGTATTTGGGATGTGCTGGAGAAGACATCACTGCTCTAGAGGAGACCTGCATGGAGGAATGGGTCAAAATAGCAGCTACAGTGTGTGCAAACCTGGTGAAGACTTTCAGGAGACGTTTGACCTCTGTCATTGCCAACAAAGGTTATGTTACAAAGTATTGAGTTGAACTGTTGTTATTGACCAAATACTTATTTTCCACCATGATTAACAATTCAATTCTTTAAAACTCCTACAATGTGATTTTCTGGATTTCTTTTTCATTTTGTCTCTCATAGCTGAAGTGTACCTATGATGAAAATTACAGACCTCTCTCATCTTTCTAAGTAGGAGAACTTGCACAGTCAGTGGCTGACTAAATACTTTTTTGCCCCACTGTAGATAGCGGAGGATTTAAAATGAAGGAGCTCTTTGTGAGGTTTCAGCTGGTAAAAAATACCAGCACATATTAAGAAGTCGCAAAACGTCATAAAAATCAAGAATGTCAGTGTGACACAGTGAACCACGACTAAAATGCAACAATGTAGTTTATCTGCCTTGTTCCGGACCAAGTGAACTGAACTACAAGTATGAACACACCCTTAGACAGGTGCATTCAGCTGTGCTCATTTGCAGTTGCTATGCTCAGTATTTAACTGTGAAGTTCCGCATTTGTGTTGGTAGTGACTTGTGTTATGACAGTTAATGACAATTCAGACAGGAGGTGGACTGAAATGGACGTTTGTTGGACATTGCCATAATCACGTAGTCTATTTTTACTACTACACACGTGGACAAAATTGTTGGTACCCCTCAGTTAATGAAAGAAAAACCCACAATGGTAAAAGAAATAACTTTAATCTGACAAAAGTAATAATAAATACAAAGTCTATGAAAATAAACAAATGAAAGTCAGACATTGCTTTTCAACCATGCTTCAACAGAATTATTTAAAAAAATAAACTCATGAAACAGGCCTGGACAGAAATGATGGTACTCTTAGCTAAATATTTTGTTGCACAACCTTTTGAACATAACCCAGAACATAACAGAGCCTCCTCCATGTTCCACAGTAGGGACAGTGTTCTTTTCCTGATATGCCTCATGTTTCCGTCTGTGAGCATAGAGCTGATGTGCCTTGCCAAAAAGTTCCATTTTTGTCTCATCTGTCCATAGGACTTTCTCCCAGAATCTTTGTGGCTTGTCAACATGTAGTTTGGCAAATTCCAGTCTGGCTTTTTTATGTTTTGTTTTCAACAATGGTGTCCTCCTTGGTCGTCTCCCATTAAGTCCACTTTGGCTCAAACATCGACGGATGGTGCGATCTGACACTGATGTTCCTTGAGCTTGAAGTTCACCTTTAATCTCTTCAGAAGTTTTTCTTGGCTCCTTTGTTACCACTCGTATTATCCGTCTCTTTGATTTGTCATCAATCTTCCTCCTGTGTCCACGTCCAGGGAGGTTGGCTACAGTCCCATGGGTCTTACATTTCTGAATAATATATGCAACTGTAGTCACAGGAACATCAAGCTGCTTGGAGATGGTCTTATAACCTTTAGCTTTAACATGCTTGTCTATAATTTTCTTTCTAATGTCCTGAGGGAGACAGCTCAGTTGCTCTTTCCTTTGCTTCCTCTGGTCCATGTTGAGTGTGGTACACACCCTGTCACCAAACCGCACAGTGACTACCTGAGGCCCTATATATAGGCCCACTGACTGATTACCAGATTGTAGACACCTGTGATGCTAATTATTGAACACACCTTGATTTAACATGTCCCTGTGGTCACATTTTCCAGGCCTGTTTCATGAGTTTATTTTTTTATTGTTCTGACTTTAATTCGTTCATTTTCATAGACTTTGTATTTATCATTACTTTTGTCAGATTAACGTTATTTCTGTTACCATTGTGGGTTTTTCTTTCACTAGCTGAGGCGTACCAACAATTTTGTCCACGTGTGTATATTGTAAATATGAAGGGTATTTTTGTAATTCATTTCAGAATAATACAGGGAACTGACCGAGAAGCGTGCAGAAGCTGTGAGAACCGAGTGCATTTAACAACGGTGGCTCTGTTGCAAACACACAGTTTTTTTTTCTCCTCTCTTTGTTTCTCTGGTGTGCTTGATTGCAAAGACATGTTACTTCTTACTCCGCTTGTTTCTCCACCGCGTTGCATCAGCCTTCTGCCACAAATAGAATCTGATTCTCGAACAGAAACTAATCCGCAGCTGTTCAGTGATCCACGCATGGTTGTGGCGCTATGGAGCGCAGATCCAGCACACATAATGATCGTCATCATCTCTGTGCTTACAAGGAGTGCAGTGCCAGCCAAACGTCACTCAGCATTTAGTAAAACTTTGTTTTTAATGAAGCTGTCTGTACCAGAGGCTGCGCTGTTGTGTGTCAATACAGTTGCTGTACTACAAGAGCTAATGAATCTGGCAAGGTAATTTATGGATCATAACCTTATTTGGACCACTTACGTATATGTGGACCGATGTTTTCTAAACAGCCGTTACACAGTGAATACCTGTATAAGTGTATTAACATCCATGTGTAGGTACGCTCACCAGCCACTTTATTTGGACCACATACTAAATAAAACTGGTCTCCCTTTGCTCTCAGAACAGCCGCAAATTCATCATGACATTGTTTTAATATTCTGCTCCATATTGACATGATTGCATCACGCACTTCCGGCAGATTTTTCAGCTGTACGTCAATTCTGTGTTTCTTCCGTTCTACTACATCCCAAAGATGTTCTGGTAGATTCAGGTCTGGTGACTGGGAAGGCCACTGAAGAACCTTGAATCCAATGTCATGTTCAGGAAACCAGTTTGAGACAGCTTCCGCTTTGGTAACAGGCCCACAGTGTGCCAAGAAAACAGTCCCAACACAATTACACCTCTTCAACCAGCCTGGATTGTTGACACAAAGCAGGTTGAATTCATGGATTCATGCTGTTGGCCCCAAATTCAGACCCAACCATAGCAGAAATAGACCAGGTTCATCAGACCAGGTTGTGTTTTTCAAGACCGTGACTGTGCCCAATGTGGCCGCCGCTTTCTGTTGTGACTGAAAGACGTAGAACCCCACATGGTCTTCTGCTGTTGGGCCCATCTGCCTCAAGCTTTTACATATTGTGCATTCTGAGGTGCTTTTCTGCTTGCCAGTTGTAGAAAGTGGTTATTTGATTTGCCATAGCCATTCTGTCAGCTTGAACTAGTCTGGCCATTCTCTGTTGGCCTTTCTCCTTAACAAGGCATTTCCCTCCACAGAACTGCCACTTTTAGTTGGCAGAACTGGCATTTTTTTTCTCTATTGTCCCATTCTCAGTAAATTGTGGGTACTGTTGTGTGTGAAAATCCCAAGAGATGAACAGTGAGAGACAAATCAAACCAGCCTGTCTGGCACCAACAGTCATGCCACGGTCAACATCACTGAGTTCACATTTTTCCCCTGTTCTGTTGGTTTAACATGACCTGAAGCTGATAGCCTGTATATGCATTGTGCTGCTAGTACTTAATGCATGAAAAAGCAGGTGTACAGGTGTTCCTAATGTAGTGCTTAGTAAGTATGTACAGTGTATATTCAGTATAAGTGGTAGTGTTCCATACTTTATCTTTACAATGCTTTTGTGTACCACATATTTCTTTGTTTTAGAATTATGCGTTGTTATTTTAATTGGTGTTCCAGCTACCACTGGACCTGTCTCCTCTTGCAACTCCTGTTGTACGAAACAAAATAGAGGAGCATACATCTATCGAATCACATCGAGACAGCCCACTGCCCCATCCTGAATCCACAACCAGTGATGACAAGGTGACAGTTAGTTTATAAAGTTCAATAATTTGGTGAAATTGTTTTGTGTATTTACAGCGAGTCATCCTTGAATGTTGAGTATGTGATGTGTCTTAGATGTAATGCTAGATCCTGTGTGTGAACTGTATAAAAACACAAGTTCACTTTTTTACAGATACAGTGGGGAAAAAAGGATTTAGTCAGCCACTGATTGTGCAAGTTCTCCTACTTAGAAAGATGAGAGAGGGCTGTAATTTTCATCATAAGTACACTTCAACTATGAGAGACAACATAAGAAAAAAAATCCAGGAAATCGCATTGTAGGATTTTTAAAGAATTTAATTGTAAATCATGGTGGAAAATAAGTATTTGGTCACCCACAAACATCGTTAACAATCGTTACCTGTATTAATGGCACCTGTTTGACCTCGTTATCTGTATAAAAGACACCTGTCCACAGCCTCAAACAGTCAGACTCCAAACTCAACCATGGCCAAGACCAAAGAGCTGTCGATGGACACCAGGAAGAAAATTGTAGACCTGCACCAGGCTGGGAAGAGTGAATCTACAATAGGCAAGCAGGTTGGTGTGAATAAATCAACTGTGTGAGCAATTGTAAGAAAAAGGAAGACATGCAAGGCCATTGATAATCTCCCTCGATCTGGGGCTCCATTGCAAGGTCTCATCCCGTGAGGTCAAAATGATCATGAGAACGGTGAGCAAAAATCCCAGAACTACATGGAGGGACTTGATGATGAATGACCTGCAGAGAGCTGGGACCAAAGTAACAAAGGCTACCATCAGTAACACACTACGCCGAGAGGGACTCAGATCTTGTAATGCCCTGCTTAAGCCAGTACATGTCCAGGACCGTCTGAAGTTTGCTAGAGAGCATATGGATGATCCAGAAAAGGATTGGGAGAATATTATGTGGTCAAATGAAACCAAAATAGAACTTATTGGTAAAAACTCAACTCGTGTTTGGAGGAAGAAGAATGCTGAAATGCATCCAAAGAACACCATACCTACTGTGAAGCATGGGGTTGGAAACATCATGCTTTGGGGCTGTTTCTCTGCAAAAGGGGACAGCATGACTGATCCGTGTTAAGGGAAGAATGAACGGGGCCATGTATCGTGAGATTTTAAGCCAAAACCTCCTTCCATCAGTGAGAGCATTGAAGATGGAACGTGGCTGGGTCTTCCAGCATGACAATGATCCCAAACACACCGCTCGGGCAACGAAGGAGTGGCTCCGTAAAAAGCATTTCAAGGTCCTGGAGTGGCCTAGCGACCTTAAAGCAATAGAAAATTTGTGGAGGGAGTTGAAAGTCCGTGTTGCTCGGCGACAGCCCTAAAACATCACTGCTCTAGAGGAGATCTGCATGGAGGAATGGGCCAAAATACCAACTACAGTGTGTGCAAACCTGTTGAAGACTTACAGGAAACGTTTGACCTCTGTCATTGCCAACAAAGGTTATGTTACAAAGTATTGAGTTGAACTTTTGTTATTGACCAAATACTTATTTTCCACCATAATTTACAATTAAATTCTTTAAAAATTCTACAATGTGATTCCCTGGATTTTTTTTCTCATTTTATCTCTCATAGTTGAAGAGTACCTATGATGAAAATTACAAACCTCTCTCATCTTTCTAAGTAGGAGAACATGCTCAATCAGTGGCTGATTAAATACTTTTTGCCCCACTATATTGTTCCAAATAAAATCTATCCTGATTGGATCTGTGTTATAGTAGATGCTAATGTTACTGCCAGTCTGCAGAATACATATCTTGGTGTTGCTTATTGTTTGTCAGCTGGCCATCTGTCTTTTAGCAATTCACGTGCACAGCTTTTATTCAGTTTTTCTTTCTATAATATAAGGGCATGGTACAAGATTATAAAGGTCTAAAATGGCTCTTCTTTGAATGGTTGATGCACCTTCGGTTTCATATGGTGTTTTCAGGAGGTTTCTTTGCAGCCGACCTCACTGCCTACATCCACTATAGTCCGTCCTGCATCTCTCCAAGTCCCCAATGTCCTTCTGGCCAGTTCTGACGCTAGCGTTATTCAGCAAGCCCTTCCATCTCCGACATCTAGTTCTGTTATAACCCAAGTCCCATCCTCTAATAGGCCAATAGTGTAAGTAGATCCAACATGTTACTTATTAAACTTCTAAGTTGAATTTCACCTCTCATCATTATTTTCCATCAGTTTATCAGTAGCTTCTTATTTTGGTCACTTATTTATTTGAAGCTTCTGGTTTATGTGTTTGCAGTTGGCAAGAATTTCATCTTCTATGAGTTACTCTGCATATCCTGAACATCCAATTGATTTTGTTTTATATTACAAAAACGTTTTTTTTTTGTTTTTTTTTTAACTGCTTACATTAAGGATCCCTTAACTAACATTAGTTAATATGGACAAATATGGTCACAGTGACACCAAGGTGCATGCAACACGACAGATGTCTAATACAGGTATATTTAATAATCATTTTCTTTTAATGCTGAAGATGTTATATTAATGTAAGCATATTCTAACTACGACACTCGCTAGCTCTCGCTAACTAGCGGCAATTCGCTAGCTCATCAATGCAGTGAGCTGGGTTTGAGTCCTGGCTGTGCCTTCTGGTTGGGTCAGGTGTCAGATAGGTGCCATTGGCTGTGTCTGGAGTAGCTGAGGCTGGATGTGGTAGTGTCCCTGGCACTGCAGCAGGGACTGTTATCCAGCCTTCTGTTGCCCATCTAAACCTAGACTTCAGACCCTCTAATAACCCAGACCAGGAAAAGCAGGGGGAAAAGTTAACTACTGTCATAAATGATATTATTTAAGGGAACATTAATGTAAATTTTACATTTTATGCTTTCCTTTATATACACTCCTGGGTGTAGAAAAATGGTCCAAAAAAAAATTCAAAATATTAGGCTTTGCTGGTCCCAGCAACAAATCATTGGTCAGCAAATTAGCTAGAACGAAGAAGAAAACGCACTCCTGAGACATGTGCCACCATTTGCTTGTCATTACTCCTGGCTGCAGAATTGCTGAATTTCACTCTACGTGTGTATAGTCACAATAAAGATTTTATTCATTTCCACTTGGGAGGAAGGGTGGGGACATGGCTCTTTCCCGTGCATAGACACATAGCTGGTCTTCGTTTGGCCAGCCGCAGCTATTCTGAAATTTACAAGACCCTAAAGGTACAGCAAATCCCCATTTCATGATCAGCTATGAAGAGAATAGGTCAACACTTTTGAAAAACACTTGATGTTGCCAGAAAGAAAGGATCTGGAAAGCCAAAAGCCCATTCAAACAGAGATGACCACCTGCTGAAATTGACAGGGAAAAAAAGCCTTCAAGAACTGTTAGCAGAATTCAAGCCCTCAGAAAACTTTAGAGAAGAAAGGGTGGGCAATTTGGTAAACACAATGTTTATCAGGGTACATGTGATCGCATGATAAAATGCATCAGTAGCGACTTGCATGTGCTGCAATTGAAAAAACTAGACAAATTGCACTCATTATAATGAAACATGCAGTTTGTCAGTGTTGTTTAAGCATTTGTGATATCCTCAGTATGCTCGGAAAAAAAATGTATCATGATACGATTAAATATTGTCATATTGCCCACCCCTAATGCAGGTTGTTTTTGTGTACATGATGGTTTAAAAAGCCATTTCTGCCTAAGAAAAACATCAAGGGCAAAATTAAGTTTCTGACAGAATATGGAAAGTTTGATTCAGAGTGGTTTGGCAGAGTTGTGTGGAGTGATGAATAACGTGAGTTGAGTTGCATGGTGGTGGTCCAGAAAAGTGTCATTGAAGATACAGTGGATATAAAAAGTGTACACACCACTGCTAAAATGCCAGGTTTAGTGATGTAAAAAAATGAGACCAAGGGAAGTCATTTCAGGACTTTTACCACCTTTAATGTGACCAATAACCTGTACATCTCAATTGAAAAACAAACTGCAATCTTTAGGGGGAAAAAGTAAAAAAGTAAAAAAAATAAAATAATGCGGTTGCATAAGTGTGCACACCCTTAAACTAATACTTTGCTGAAGCACCTTTTATGTTATTACAGCACTCAGTCTTTTTGGGTAGGAGCCTATCAGCATGGCACATCTTGACTTAGCCATGTTTGCCCACTATTCTTTGCAAAAACGCTCCAAATCTGTCAGATTGCGGGGGCATTTCCCGTGTACAGCCCTCTTCAGATCACCCCACAGATTTTCAATCGGATTCAGATCTGGGCTCTGGCTGGGCCATTCCAAAACTTTAATCATCTTCTGGCGAAGCCATTTTTTGGTTGATTTGGATGTATGCTTTGGGTCATTGTCATGCTGAAAGATGAAGTGTCTCTTCATCCTCAGCTTTCTAGCAGAAACCTGAAGGTTTTGTGACAACATCTACTGGTATTTGGAACTGTTCATAGTTCCCTCCACCTTGACTAAGGCCCCAGTACCAGCTGAAGAAAGACAGCCCCACAGCATGATGCTGCCATCTCCATGCTTTACTGCGGTTATGGTGTTCTTTTGGTGATGTGTAGTGTTGTTTCTGCACCAAACATAGCTTTTGGAATTATGGCCAAAAAGTTCAACCTTGGTTTCATCAGACCATAACACATCTTCCCACATGCTTTTAGGAGAGTTCAAAGGTGTTTTTGCAAAGTTTAGCTGTTCTAGGATGTTTTTCTTTGTAAGAAGAGGTTTCCTTCTTGCCACCCTATCCCATGTAGAACACAGCCAGTACATGCCAGAAATTCCTGCAACTCCTTTAATGTTGCTGCAGGCCTCTTGGTAGCCTCCCTGACCAGTTTTCTTCTTGTCTTTTCATTTTGGATGGGCGTCCTGTTCTTGGCAGTGTCACCGTTGTCCTATATTTTCTCCATGTAGTGAGGACTGTCTTCACTGTGTTCCATGGTACATCTAATACCTTGGAAATACTTTTGTGCCCTTGATACCTTTTGACAATGAGATCTCTCTGATGCTTTGGGAGCTCTCTGTGGAGCAGGGTTTTTGTTGCAAGACGCGACTGAGAAAATGTCGGGAAAATCCTACTAGAACAGCTGAACTTATTTGGGGTTAATCAGAGGCACTTTACATGATGGCAGGTGGTGTCTACTGATTCCTATTTAACATGAGTTTGAATGTGATTGGTTCATTCTGAACACAGCCACACACCCAATTATAAGAGGGTCTGCACACTTCTGCAACCACATTTATTTTAGCTTTTTATATTTGACTAAAGATTTCAGTTTGTTTTTCAATTGAGATGTACAGGTTATAGGTCACATTAAAGGTGGAAAAAGTTCTGAAATGATTTACTTTGGTTTAATGTTTTTACATCACTGAACCTGGCGATTTAACAGAGGTGTGTACACTTTTTATATCCACTGTATGGTGAGGAATACAATAGTGAGTGCATCTCTAGTACCATTAAGCATGGAGGTAGAGGTGTCATAGTGTTGGGAGCCTTTTAAGCTGCTGCTATTGGTGAGCTGCTTCATTGTGAAAAGTCAGTCAATGCTTCGGAGTACAGGAAAATATAACAGAAAATCTTGCTTCCTACAATAGAAAGTTTGTTTACTAAAGACTGTTAGTTATTTTAGAACAAGACAACGCTCTTGCTCACACCACAAAGACCAGTGTGAAGATCAGTATCATGTTTTGGCCTGCTCAGAGACCAGATTTGAACTCTATGGCGAATATTTGGTCTCACAGTAAACACAAACTAACTGGGAAACATCAGCTGTTTGAAGCGATTACCACTGAGTAGAACAATACTGATACTTCTCTCTATAAAAAGCTGATCGCAAGTTTACACCACAAGATTTAAACATTAAAGGACATCAAAGTGACAACCTACACCATACTACATCACTTTATTTGTTTGTTTAATTCTTGCTAAATTCCTGACCAACTATTTGCTACTGAGACCATTAAAGGCTACATGTCTTGCTTCAGTTTTGGGATGGACCCATTTTTTTGCCCAGGAGTTTACATATGTGTTTCATGTTAAACAGGATGTGTGTATGACATGAGTGATATTCCTATAACTGTCTGCATTTCTCCTCTCTGTCCAGCCCTGTGTCAGGTACATTCCCAGTGCTTCTCCAACTGCCAAATGGACAGACCATGCCCGTCGCCATCCCGGCCACCATCGCCAGCTCTAGTGTACACATTCCCTCTGCCATACCTGTAGGTTTACTCTTGTTTTTATTTCACATTTGGTTACAAATCTTTTGTCAGTGGAAATGACTTGCTCTCAGAGAGCTGGTAGATTTGCTGCCCAACTAAGATTAGTCAAACTACCGTATTTTTCGGACCATAAAGCGCACCGGTAAATTATAAGACGCAATATCAACGATCGGCTGCTAACGGGTATATTTTCATACATAAAGCGCACCGGGTTATAAGGCGCATGAAATGAAAAACAAAACTCTTAAGTTCCGTCAGAAGCTCAGTTTGTTTTCTTTACCTGGCGCAGGGCGTCTTCTTGCTTCCTCCACTTCCGTACCATTGATTCGTTAATGTTGAATTCTCTCGCAGCTGCTCTATGACCATGTTGTACTGCGTGACTGATAGCGTTGAGTTTGAAATCCGCTTCGAAAATGAATGAATGAATGCACGTACCCTAATGCTGAAGCACATACCGTATTACTCCGCGATCCTGCGCACTACGGTGGCCGTAAGCTTCGTAACTTACCAAGGCCGTGCTAAAACATTTTGACAGATTTATGTACCATCTACAACCGGTTCTAGGTCAGAAAGCACAACCAGAATTAATTCATACATTAGGTTCACCGCATTTAAAGGCGCACTGTCGATTTTTGAGAAAGTTAAAGGATTTTAAGTGCGCCTTATGGTCTGAAAAATACGGTACATATAATCCATCTGCCATTCCTGCTGGTATCACTGAGGGTGGATTAGAAGGGATGTTTCCAGTCTATTAGAAAAGTTTTTCTGACATTTTGAGAAGGTTTATCTTTGTCTACATTTTATATTACTTTACAATCACCAATGCTATGAACATGCTGTGAATATGAGCGTCCAGAACATTAAGTCGTTCATCAGACACCCTGATACAATCTTACAATCCAAGCAAATGTGGGTTAAGATCCTAGCTCAAGGACCTGATAGTGGCTGCTTAGCAGTGGTGGGATTTGAACCCTGGGCCTTCTTAACCGCTAGACCACTACAGAGCACCACACTTGAGAACTTCACGTTCCCTTACTGGACAATTAAACATTTGAAAGTGACTTCCATTCAAAAGAGCACTCTCATACCGTGAGTGATGTTGGTGTGATTTGTCAGTGGCACATATCAGCGTTGGCATAGAGGGCAAGCTGGTATTTATTATTCTGACACTGCCTATGTAGCATGGATAGGGGGAATGAGAGAACTAATGGGCCTTAGAAAAGGGCAGTTGTATGTCACGGTAATAAAATGAGAGAGGGAGGAAGAGAGAAAGACAGAGGACGCTCCAACGATAATGGGCTCTGTGGCATGTTCTGTCTTGGTATGCACTGCTAGTAGTCGTACCAGACACGTAGTACGCTCATATCACATTAATATCGCCGCGTACTCACTACAAGTGTAATATGGTGGGGGTGGGGATGACAAGCAAGCCCCTCTCTCAGCATGGGAGGGACGTTCAAGTATGGGTGCATCCGTCAAGCTTCTCAGTCTTTGTGTGCGCATGAGTAACATGTAAAAGAGCCCTGTATCATTATTGTCCCTTCCTTTGTCAATGTGAGTTTTGTTTTGTTTTTCTTGTCTTGGCACCATCTTTCTATTCTGGTGCTTCTTGCAAATACCAGGCAGTCAGCCTAATGAGGCTGAGCTATGGGGCCAGTCGGAGTGCATGCTACTCCGTTGTGTGGGGGTGTGTCAGGGAATGTGCGTGGACGGAGCAGGTTAGAGTGTCTAAGATATGTCTCTAGAGTGACTAATTATGTCAATTTATCTCCTTTCCTATGTCTCTCCATATGTCTTCTGTCTCAGCTTGTAAGACCAGTCACCGTAGTGCCTAATGTTCCTGGAATCCCCGGCCCCTCCTCTCCACAACCTGTCCAATCAGAAGCAAAGATGGTAAAGCCTCTTTTATTCTCATTTACATATTTATGTAAAGTTGGTCCCCATGAAAATGCATAAAATCATTCAGCCAGTTTGAATATTTCATGTGGTCGGTCTTTGGAATGTTATGTGCAAGCGTACTGTTTTTAATTGTAGTTCCTTCACTGAGGCACTAGAGGGCAACGTTTAAAAATGTGTGCTTCTGTAGACGAAGAATATGCAACAGTATGGAAAATAAAACGATTTTGTTCCTTATTTTGATCAAATTGTAAGCTTAGATGTGAAAGAACAAATGATTACTTCAGTGGAATACTTGTATGAGTTTATATGTAAACATATAATTTTTTATATTGAGGTTTTGTGTAGAATACAAACTACATTCATGGTAACATTTTTGACAATGCTAAGAGAATGTAAATTTGTTCTGTGAGCATATATTATAAAGCTGCCTAGTAATTTCATACTGATGATCACACTTCTTGAAATTAATTATCAAGCAAAAGTATTTATTGAATTAAAAAGATCTGTTTAATCTAAGCCTATAGCCGTTCAGCTGTGGAAAGCCTTGAGTTAAAACAATACTCCTTATTTACTCTCTCATTAAAAAGTTAGACCTAAATGAATAAATATAAATATGTTACCACCAAACATGCAACCATATGAGCAGTTAAAGCACAGGAATGGAATTTGTAGACCTGTCATCATCATTACGGTATGGCCAGCTGCTGAAAACAGCAATTCCTGAGGACCTGGGTTTGATCTCTGGGCTGGTCTTGACATGAAGGTTGGGCGATTCAGTTAAAGGACCATGAAGCAATTTCACTTGTGGCTATCCTGGCGAGGATAAGCAGGGTCTAAATGGAACCTTTCACAATCAATTTGAGTTTATTGAGCATTACATTTAACACCTTTATGTAAGTGCATGTATTCGGTCCTATAGCACATATTAAACTCAAGATGTATTAACTGTCACATCATTAGTATTATCACAAATCTACAAAATGTTTTAATTATTATTTTCAGTCATACATCCAATTTTTTATAAAACATGGCTTGTTGTTAAGTAAATATGCAAGTACACAACATTAAGAAATGTATAAACTAGGGCTGTCAGTTAATGCATGAGTAAGGTGTTATGTGTTTGTTTTTTTAACCTCCTTTTCAGATAACGCAGTTTTGTTATTTGTGTAAGGCATGTATAGTTACGTGCTTTTCTGAAATGTTTCTGGCCACCATTCACTATACATTTTTCAAACCAAATAATTATCTGTTCGTCTATAGGGAACATAATTGTTGAGGCTATTAAATGATTTCAGACACTTCCTAATCTGCTTTGCTCATTACTGTGCAACAGCAGATTCCATCATGTAAACATCTATATATCTAACAGTGTGGACTGACAACATGTGTGGCCCATGAGATAACAGCTTGCACATGAAATTAATATTAAAAAAATGTATCAGTTTGGTAGTCCAGATTGTGTTTATTGAATTGTGAAAAGGTATTAAATGTGTTGTGGAACAACCCTAGACAAGGCACCAATCCATTGTAGGGCACACACACTAGCACACACAAGGGCCACTTTAGAATAATCAATTAACCTATAGCATGTCTTTGGACTGTGGGAGGAAACCGGAGTACCCAGAGTAAACCCACACAGACATGGGGAGGGCATGCAAACGCTACACAGAAAGCACCCAGACCGCTCCACCTGGGATGGAACCCAGGACCTTCTTGCTGTGAGGCGACAGTGCTACCCACAAAGCCACCATTCTGCCCTTAGTCTACATATTTTTATACACTGCCTGGCCAAAAAAAGGTCTCACACTCTAATATTCCGTTGGACCGCCTTTAGCTTTGATTACAGCACACATTCGCTGTGGCATCGTTTCCACAAGCTTCTGCAATGTCACAGCATTTATTTCTGTCCAGAGTTGCATTCATTTTTCCCCCAAGATCTTGTTTTGATGATGGCAGATTTGGATCACTGTGCTAAGTCTTCTCTAGCACATCCCAAAGAATCTCAATGGGGTTCAGATCTGGACCCTGTGGTGGCCAGTCCATGTGTGAAAATGGTATCTCATGCTCCCTGAACCACTCTTTCACAATTTGAGCCCGATGAATCCTGGCATTGTCATCTTGGAATATGCCCGTGCCATCAGGGAAGAAAAAAATCCATTGATGGAATAACCTGGTGGTTCAGTATATTCAGGTAGTCAGCTGACCTCATTCTTTGGGCACATAACACTGCTGAATTTGAACCTGACCAACTGCAGCACCCCAGATCATAGCACTGTTCCCACAGGCTTGTACAGTAGCCACTAGGCATAATGGGTGCATCACTTCAGCCACCTCTCTTCTTACCCTGATGCGCCTATCGCTCTGGAACAGGGTAAATCCAGACTCATCAGACCACATGACCTTCTTCCATTACTCCAGAGTCCAATCTTTATTCTCCCTAGCAAACTGAAGCTGTTTTTGCCAGTTAGCCTCACTGACAAGTGGTTTTCTTAAGGCTACACAGCTGTTAAATCCAAATCCCTTGAGTTCCCTTTTCATTGTGCATGTGGAAGTGCTCTTACTTTCACTATTAAACATATCCCCGAGTTCTACTGTTGTTTTTTTATGATTTGATTTCACCAAACGTTTAAGTGATCGCCGATCACAATCATTTAAGATTTTTTTTCCGACCACATTCCTTCCTCGAAGATGATGTTTCCCCACTGTCCTTCCACTTTTTAATAATGCATTGGACAGTTCTTAACCTGGTTTTAGTAGTTTCAGCAATCTCCTTAGATGCATGCCAATAATTTGACCCTTCTGAAACAGATTAACATCTTTTCCACGACCACAGGATGGCTGAATCCCATTTCAAGGACACAACTTCATAGACCGCGTAGATCGCATCCTACGAAGGATGTAGCACCTG
Source organism: Ancistrus triradiatus (assembly GCA_025084515.1). Taxonomy (NCBI): domain Eukaryota; kingdom Metazoa; phylum Chordata; class Actinopteri; order Siluriformes; family Loricariidae; genus Ancistrus; species Ancistrus triradiatus. Next base: position 273,626 of record JAJAGP010000074.1, on the reverse strand, counting down.
AAATGGGATTCAGCCCATGTGTCTTTCGATATGGTTATTTAACAAATGAGAAGCTACTCACTGCGTCAGTTAGGGTTAAGTAACTGGTTGCCAGTTGAAACATAATCACCAATGCAGTAATTATCCAATGATCTTATGTATTTGCTTAGTTAAATCCAAGTGGCGACCATTTTTTGGCCAGGAAATGCATTTTATTCTAGTAATTGTATTTTCTTTAAATGCGTTTTTGCTGTTAATTATTATTTATTGTGTATTTAAACTATTTACAACCAACTTATTAATTACATAGCTTAGTTTAATTCTTACATATAATATCTAGGCTGCCCAATGAGGGTGGGTCCCTTTTATGTCTTCCCAAGGTTTTTTTTTAATTTTTTTTATAACCTTTAGGGAGTTTTTTCTTGCCACTGTCACCTTAGGCTTGCTCAGTTTGGGCTTTGGGTCTGGATAATTCTTGGTCTGGAGTTTTGAGACAGTGCTCCATTGTAAAAAGCTTATAGGGAAAAAGAATACTTGTTTCTGTTTTGACCGAGTGCGGTTTTAGAACATTTTTGATATAATGTGTAATGGCCAAAATTACAGTGCATCCCTGCTTTGAAGTTCTCAGATCAATTGCAGATCCTTGTAGGTGTAGTCACATTATAAGCTGTGTACAGTACATTTGTGTAGGGAGTCTAAATGCAGGCCTGTGGTGTTTTGATGGAGTGTTGCTCACTCTTCTGTACTTGTTCCCAGCATGCTGCACCTCTTAACATTAGCAGGGAAACCTACTCATGGGGATGAGTATACGGGGGCATAGGAATCTGAGGCCTGTCTTTTAGAGGGGTGCACACGGGTGTGTGTGTCTGTGTTAGAGATGACAAACGCATATACAACGCAGAGCTCAGCAGGCTGTCATCGGGGGCAACCAGAAGGGGGAAGAGAAAGTTGGCATGTGTCCAGAAAGGCACATTAAGTCAGCCTCACCCTGCATGGAACCTTTTGTTCAGCAGAATCCAACCTGACCCTGTACACAGCATCACCCACGCACACCTCTTGGTAACACTCAGCCTTAGTGAAGTAGACGCTCAGACCCGCAGAGCGCGAGGGCTTTGAACCAGCCCTCCTGCAGGCACACAGCTCCACCCGCATCGTGTACACACGCACAAACACCAAATGAGCCCACATCAGGAAAACAGAACCCTCTCTCACTGCGCACCTCCCTTCTGTTATCCACCCTTCATCCTTCTCTTTTTCTCCAGTCGTCCCCAGATACACAGACACGGCATTTTACAAGGACTGATGATGCTGCAAAGACCACAATAATGATAATTAACTTGCTGAATTTAGAAGATTATGCTGTTAATTAGTTGAAAAATAAAGATAAGTAATATAGTAGCAGATGGTTGGATAACACCCCAGAGATGGAGGGTTATTGCACTGATGAGGTTCCTGTGGCAGATATGAAATATGAATCTGTTTCCATCTCTCTCTCTCTCTCTCCCTCTCTCTCTCTCCCCTCCCTATTCGAGGAGAATAATGTTTCTCCGGCAGGGACGGAGCTCTGGAAGGTTGTTATACTATAAACTAATTTGTTAGATAGATTGGTCTGGCAAAGGTAGCTGTTAAAATAATGCTCCCCTCTTGTTTTCCATGTAAATGAATCTCGCTTCTCTCTCTTAGCCCTCGGTTGTCTTGTTCACCTGCTGCGGGTGCATTTGTTACCTGATGCCTCTGACTTTTGGGCCACTGTTGTTGCTTTATCTTTGTTCTTTCACAGAGAAATGTTGTCGATTGTCCTCGTACGGGAAGCATGTGCGATACAGAAACCGTCCATATGAACAGGAACGTGGATTAGTGTGGCTGGATGGTAGAGAGAACGTGGATGTCATTCAGCACGTGAGAATTGACATTATTGTTAGGCAGCTGTGGGGAATGTGTGACAGGCTCAGTGGGAGGCAGAGCTAGGAAAGGGGTGCTTAGCGCCGAGGTCGCTATGCTATGTGCGCTACAGCTCGCCCGGGGAAGAGAGAGATTTCCCTGACAGGAGAGAATCACGGCCATCTCAAGGGAATAGGAAATTAGCTGCAGGGAAGCATCTGTTTTTAGTGGTGATGAATATGTTGTTTTAATCCTTGCCTCCCGCTTTCTCTGAAAGTTAATTACTCTAATCTCATGTACCTGCCTCACTCTAATGTGGTTTAGCACTCTGACTTATGAGGGGCTTACACAACTGCAGCTTTGTTAAATAAGAAAGTATGAATAATCCAAAAAGATGAGCACTGTTTTGCTCATATCATTTGCCATATATTAGGCAATGAGATGTGTATGTATATGTATATATGTGTGTGTGTGTATGTATGTGTGTGTGTGTGTGTATGTATGTATGTATGTATGTATATATATATATATATATATATATATATATATATATATATATATATATATATATATTGGTCCTGCAGTGTTAAAAGGTAAAACACAGTTAGTTTGTCTGTTTTGTTTGCGATAGGAATTAAGAGGGGGACGAACATTTAAAACTCATGTAAATATTTTGGCTGTAAAAGTAAATTATTTTAAGGTCTACTATTTTTTTTTTCAAACACTGTTATTCATTTTCACTCCTTGACCCTGTGAAATATCCATAGTTTCAGACTGTTGAAACTGGTCCTATTCACTGTTCCCTGCATTCTACATAACATACTGTACATGATATGATATTTATAGAGCACTGTTAACCTATAGGGAACAAAACTGGTAAGGCTGGTAAATGACACCTCCTTAGTATGTCACATAAGCATTATATATATATAAACACCTTAACAGACTAGCAACTTTCTCTAGTCCACAGTTACTACTTCTTGATCAAGTAAAATCTCAGCATACTGAATTCTGTGAGTAAAGGTGTGAGACAGCAAGATAGACTTTGTTGTAAATGGCATACCAGTGTGGGACCTAATGTAATTGCTTGAGAAAAATTATTTGTCCATTTCAGCAGGATACTAAATAACGACAGATGTAATTTAGTCATTTATCAAAACGGGTACAAAAGGTCATACTTATGAGTAATTCTACATACTTATCATACTATTAACTATATATTACAAAGGCTGTTACATTTTTAGTCATTTGTGAAATTCGCATATGATATTGAACTCTAAAATGTTTCCGAAGATGGCCCACTGCTTCATTAATGGTAATTTGGTCTTACAGTGTTGGATGATGTTGTCACGATAGGTCGACTCCGATATGAGCACTTTAATATATCTTTTTATATATGTTCATAACATATGTATTTATTAGAACAGGGTGATAAATTCACTGTGATGGACTGTCACCCAATTCAGGACATATGCTCCACTTACCCTTTGAATTCTGGAGATAGGCTCCAGATAAGTGTAGTTCAAACATGAAAAAATACAGTACTGTGCAAACTATTAGATTCGTTGTTTTAGCAATGATGTAATGTCCACGTATAGCATCCCGGCGATTTAACCCTATCAACGATTGGACCCCAAGATTTTAAACTTGTATTCGCCACTCCATAATACTCTTTTTCACTGATGTTCATTCCAAGCTTTGTGAGCTTCAGTATATCTTAATCTTTTCACCCTGTTCCCCTTCTGAAAAAGTGGTTTCTTGGCTGCTACCCTTCCAAAAATACATTTTCTGATCAAGCTTCTTCTGACTGTAGAAGTCAACTTGGCATCCCAATGAAGCTGCCAGATGCTGCTATTGCTCAAGTGTAAGGGGAGGTCACTGTAAATACTGCCATTGTAGCCTGTAGAAGCTTTTTTCTGATTCCTTTCATTTTTTATTTTTTGCGACTGCATACAAAATATTGCATTTCCTGTATTTTCTGCTTGTATTCCAATAGAGAGACTGCAAAATAATTATATATTGTCATTATACCATTACTAAAACAGTGTTATATTTAATGTAATGGTGGCCTAAGACTTTTGCACAGTACTGTATATAAAGCTAAATGTGTTGTAGGAAAAACAAATACATTTTTTTATTTTTAATAAATCTGTTTCAGTAAAAGTTATCTGATCATTACTACTAACCCAGAGTTACTCACTGGTACTTTGGACATTAACTGAAAAACTGATGCATTAATAGGAAAATCAAGTTTCAAAGGCTGTTTGGATGTTAAATGCTTCATAGGCTCTGAAACTGGAAATGAAGGCAACTTGTTTTCATTTATCTCCATGTATTATTATGGCATATATATTATATATATATTTATATATATATTATATATATATATATATTATATATATAATATATATATATATATATAATATATATATATAGCAGATTCAGTCCCATAAGCAGCTAATTAACAGGATGCTGTTTCTTGAAGTACCCAAGGAAATACATATTTTGCATTACCATCATTATGGTAACTGCGACTTCATGGAAGACCTGTTTCTGAGAAGTCACGATAAAATGTTGTGATCTTGTGTGTCTGTGTAGAAACTTAAGGCAGCTCTCAGTCAGCAGATGACCAACGGAGATGCGGAGCAAGGCAGAGCCTCCAGCCAGACTCCACCTCCAGTACCACCAACAGTTCCACCTGCAGCCGAGGAGACACGTTCACGGTCACTACAGCAGCCAGCCACTTCAACTACAGAAACCCCTGTGCGTAGTGGCTTAGTGTTTTGAGCATGATTCAGGGAAACAGTTCAGTCTTACCAGGAGAAAGCTTTAATACACATGTAATCATATTGCAATGTTGTATTCTCATCAAAAGTATATATGCTGCACATAAGTCTTGCCCACGCTTACTTTCTATGCAGCTCAACCTGCTCATTGGCCTCTGCTCATTGAAGTCTTTGTGAATGAGTAATCGGATTTGTTCCATTTTTAGTACAGTACTGATATCAGAGCTGTTGAATATGAACTGTACCCTGATCCAGATCTGATAATGGCATCATTTAAGGAGTTAACCGGATCGGCTTTGTTGCCAATGCTATCCGAAATGTCTCTGTTGCAGTAACAGCAGGCTTTGAAACAGTCTCTGTGTCATGATTGTGCAAGATCATGGTGTCAGTTAACATCCCAGGTCTTTGTAGCTTTAAATTCATCATCGTATTGAATCAGAATATGGAAATGAGATGAGTGACACTTGTTATGCACTTGACTGTGCTGATGGTACTGTGTGTACTCTTGTTTGTAGGCATCGCCAGCCCCTCCTTCCCAGCACACGGCAAGCACAGGTGGACGGCGGCGCCGCTCGACCACTGAAGACCCCGATGAAAAGAGACGGAAGTTCCTGGAGAGAAACAGAGCAGCAGCATCTCGCTGCAGACAAAAAAGAAAAGTGTGGGTACAGAGTCTGGAGAAGAAAGCCGAAGACCTGAGCTCCATGAATGGGCAGCTACAGGTACACTAAACCCTGCAGTAATCTCAAAATGTTATTTGTTTCATTTCCTAAATTTAAATGGCTTTGACTTTGGTGCTCTTAAATTATATTTTTACAGTTTTGTATTCTTTTCGGTTGACCCTACTTCATTTTGTATAAGAAGAACATGGGTAATAATTAGTAGGCTAGGTTTAATAGCCATGTAGCAGCTAATCTCACCCTAGGCACATGTAGCTGACACTGCCATATTTCATCCTTAGCTGCCATTAAAAGCATTATGTGCTTCCGCTAGTTTGTAGCTACTAACTAAATTAAAAAGCAGCATTTCCCATAAAGTGTATAAACACAAGTGTATGTGTGTGTGTGTGTATATATATATATATATATATATATATATATATATATATATATAGAGAGAGAGAGAGAGAGAGAGAGAGAGAGAGAGAGAGAGAGATATATATATATAAAGTAAAATGAATGAGTAATTTACTACATTCAAATTGCAATAAGAAATATAATGATCTAGAGAATTATGATAAGGCTGATTACATCTCCACATACTCTGGCCAGTCTGTAGTGCTCAGATATTTAGCTATTATCAGTTAAATGCATCTAATGAAACGTATCATGCATACATTATCGCACCTGCAATAACTGCCATTGCTTGATGGATGTTATAAACCAGAAACAGTCATAGAGGTTCAAATTTCATGTTAGCTTAAGAACTTTTAAATAAACCATAACCATCTTCCCCCTGCACAGACTGTATTTCTATTTAGTTAATGGTCCTGCAGTGTTAAAAGGTAACACAGTTAGTTTGTTTTGTTTGCGATATTAATTAAGGAATGTACAGACAATTATTTAAAACTCATGTAGATATTATGGCTGTAAAAGTAAAGTATTTTAAGGTCTGCTATTTTTTTCAAACACTGTTGTTCATGTTTTCACTCCTTGACCCTGTGAAATATCCATAGTTCCGTAGTTTCACTGTTCCCTGCATTCTACATAACATACTGTACATGATATGCTATTTATAGAGCACTGTTAACCTATAGGGAACAAAACTGGTAAGGCTGGTAAATGACACCTCCTTAGTATGTCACATAAGCACACTCCATCGCCTGCATCAGCTTGCACATGATGTTCCTTATAAAAGCTGTTTCTTATTAGGTATAAATTCATTCATTCATTTACTTTCTTATTTAACTGATTACACTAAAGTAGCCCGAGTGTGTATGGATGGATATAAATTGTTATACCTAATAAAATGAATATATTGTGCTGGAAAAGGTAAGAATGTTACAATGAAATGTGATGCAGCAAACAAGAAAGGATACTATTATTAAAACGTTACTGAATTATTAAAAAGTAATAAATGTATTGTGTTGACGCTTAAATGGCTTGTATGGCTGTGTAGTGCTATTATAATGGAAAATCTATTTCTTTAGGGTCAAATCGGAGCTAGCAAAAAAAAATTAATGCGATTAACACAGTAGTGAATTTGCAAAATGAGCAATAACTCTTTTTTTTTAAGTTTGTTGTTTATCCAACCGCTACTCAGCGGTTTATACACTTTATGGGAAATGCTGCTTTTTAATTTAGTTAGTAGCTACAAACTAGCGGAAGCACATAATGCTTTTAATGGCAGCTAAGGATGAAATATGGCAGTGTCAGCTACATGTGCCTAGGGTGAGATTAGCTGCTACATGGCTATTAAATCTAGCCTACTAATTATTACCCATGTTCTTCTTATACAAAATGAAGTAGTTGGTCCTGTAGGCAATAGGGTCAACCAAAAATAATACAAAACTGTAAAAATATAATTTAAGGGCACCAAAGTCAAAGCCATTTAAATTTAGGAAATGAAACAAATAACATTTTGATCAGAATGTTATGTTGTTAGAATAGATGCAAAAATACAGTTAGATAAGAGAAATCGATTTAGATAAGAGACACAGATGATGAGGGTGTTGAATAATAATAATAAAAACATACTTCTTGTTGTTATTAATGTTAATACAATAATGTACATATTATAATAGTGATATTTCATAATATAACAGCAATAATAAGAAGTATTTCTGTTGTTATTATATTCATAGTTGTTAGTATTAGTAATAATAAATGATCAGACATGGAAAAAAAGAATAAATACACTTTCAATTGAATACTGCTCTCACTCATGCTGATCTCTTTTCTTAATTTGGGTGCTGTCGTTAGTGCTAATGTGTTCTTACTGAGGGAAGACATCTTCTTGACATAATGACGAAATCGTTAATGGATATTAAGAAATGTTTTGTTATGACAGCTATCTAGTGTGTGCGCGCACATGTGTTTGAATGTGTGTGTGTGTGTGTGTGCGAGAGAGAGAGATAAGCATCCTGCATTGATACATCCTTGTCAATAAAGACATTTCCTCCAGATGTCATCGGCACACAAGCGTGTCGTCTCTTCTGTCTGTGCATTTAAGAGCTGGCCCTGGAACTCTCCCAGGGAAACCCGTCTCTTTGAACCGCCATTTTGCGGCAGGTAATTAGGATCCGCTCCTGACAAGTTCGAAACAGTTCACGTAACTGTTGTCTCTGCTGATAGGGACGCACTAAGCTACGAGGCGACGTGTTCCAGACAATTTAATGAGATGTGCCGCTGTTTATTTGCATGCTGTCTGTCCTGTTTGTCCATTAAAGGGAGGGGTCTCCCGGGGGGTGGGTGGAGGAGGAGAAAACGAGTGTGATTAATTTGTGATGGAGAGCCTGGCGCTGGCTGCTGATGAAATTGTTGTAACTCTGCTTAGGGTTAAATGAACGAGGGAATGAATGCGGGCAGATGAGAGGAGGCGGGGAGAGATCCAGACAGGGCAGGGAACAAGGGTAGTGAAACAGTGAGCGTAGCTGCGGCCACTGGCTGTACAGCACGAGTGTGTACATTTCTATGCAGTATGCTAATCAGTGCCATTAGGGTGTTGTAATGTTCTCTGCCTGTCCCATTAGTTGTGCTGATCAGTGTACAGAGCTCTAATGATGGGCGATTACGTTGACAGCATCCATAACGGGATCTGTAACGAGGTGTGGGCGCCAGCCGGCCAGCGTGCTGCACATGGACTGCATGCATTTCCATTTATGTGACAGAAACCGTAGAAACAAATGGTGCGTTTTGTCTTTCATTTCCCGATCTGTTAAGATGTCCTAAAAGTACTAAAATGAAATATTAAAATAAGCTCAGCTTTATAGTTGGAGATTGTGTTAGGAAGGCACCCAGTCACTTAACAGATATATTTGGACCTGCTTCCAACCCATACCAACAGCTCAATTGTTATTTTTAACAGACTTCATGTTCGTCCCTGGAATTCCCCCACTCGTGTTCATAACCGGGCATTTCTGTCACCAGCCTATATTTAGGTAGTAATTACCTGCATGATGCCAAGATGATGTCCTGCTCTCCCGATTTGACTGTAGAAAGCTTTTATGAGCAGAGGGCAGACAGAGGTGGGTGGGTGGTGGTAAAAAGGTGAAATATGGCAGCTCCAGTGTGAGTGCAGCAGCCATAGCGCTGGTCGTAATGGGATGTGGCAGTGCGTGTGGTGAGGAGATCCATGGCTCAACCAGCTGTGTTTAAATCTGTTCCTCACCAGCCTTGCCATGCCAGCACTTCCAAACCCTAACAGATGGAATCAAGTAAATTGGCTGCTTCTTAGCTGAATAGATTAAAGCGCCAGCCGCGTTTTAGAGAAGAGTAGAAAGCACTTAAATCTGCCATGGAGTGGTCCCCCCCCTCACATGCTCATGTTCCTCTAAATCCCCTTAAAGTCACCTTCACTGTTAAACGGGCCAATTTTTGACACACGCTCCACAGCATCCCGTGGGAGCAGTAAGAGGAGAGTAAATCTTGGCAGAATGAGGCGTAGATTTCTGCTGATGGAAGGAATAACTCTGCTCTTTTCCTCTCTCCTCATTCTCTCCACGTTTCTCTTTAAGAGTAACGGCACCATCATTCCTTTAGTTAAAAAAGGGTAAAGCTACACTAATTTAAATTTCAAAGTTCTGTTGTTTATGTAATTAAACATGGGTTTAGCGTTGCTCATTATAAGTTAGTTGAAAGTTTTTTTGTACATGTGTGTTTCAGGTACGTCTTAGCTGATTTTTGGTAAATTTGCATTGAAGTCTTGTATAGGTTTGTTCTCATGCCTTCATAGTTGTTGTATACATGTCATAAATTTGGGTTTTTATCTGTCTTTTTGTTCTGTTCTCTGAAGGGTGAGCACATTTGTGTAGGGTTAATGATGTCAGAATAAATATGAAAACCTTTTGGATTTGATAGAACTTTATTTACATTTACAGCATTTAGCAGACGCCCTTATCCAGAGCGACTAACAATTGATACGGTCTTACAGTCCAAGCAATTGTGGGTTAAGGGCCTTGCTCAAGGACCCAACAGTGGCAGCTTGGCAGAGGTGGGCTTTGAACCCTGGACATACTTGTCGGTAGTCAAGTACCTTACCCACTAGGTCACCACAGTTCCTACAATATTTTATGATATGATATTTTATGGTATTGTATATGGCACTTGTGACACAGCAACAATTTGGTGGACCGGGTTCGAGTACTGGTGGTACATTCCAATCTTGTCGGTTATCACACAGCCACGATTAATCTGATTTAGTGAGGAAGGGAAAGTAATCGGTCGGTGACCCTCTACCCACAGTGCGATGGACTGGCAGCCTGTTCAGGGTGCAGGCAAGCATGTACCCAGTGAGGTCCAGGAGAGGCTCTGGACCTCCCCACATCCCAACCCATTGGGACTGTGGTAGCCTAGCGGTTAAGGTATTCGACAGAAGGTCCAGGGTTCAAATCCCACCTCTGCCAAGCTCCCACTGTTGGGTCCTTGAGCAAAACCCTTAACCCACAATTGCTTGGATTGTAAGACTGTACCAATTGTAAGTCGCTCTGGATAAGGGCGTCTGCTAAATGCTGTAAATGTAAATGTAAATACTATTAGACTGTTGTTTATGTATGTATCTGTGCGATGGGGACCAAAGATCACTAATGAAAATGCTATGTTTTTTATTATTATTATTATTATTATTATCATCTTGATTTCATTGTTTTTAATTACAAATCATATCATTTAATTGAAAAGTTAAATCTGTTAGTAAATTTCAGAATTGATTAGTATTTGGTATGTTCCCCCCTACTGTAATGAGAACAGTCACTGTATCACACAGGGACTTCACAAGTTTGTGCAAAATGTTATGAACCTTGTTATCCCTGCAAGTTTTCACATTATTCCAGAAAGCATCTTGTGATGTTGCTGAATGCTTGGCTTTCTCTGTCTTGGGGTTCCTCTATATATGCTCTATATAGGTGAGTGTGGAGGAAGGTCCATGACAGTCAGCACTCCTTGGTGTTCTTTAGCCTGCAAGTAGTTGTGGCAAAGTTTTTTGAGGTGTGTTTTGGGTCATTATCCTGCTGTGGTACAAATTAGTCCTTTGTCATAGACCTTTGTGTATGTATACCATCCAGATGTTGCTACAAAAATTTTGACTCGTCAGACAAGGCAACGTTTTTCCAATCTTCTGTTATCAAATTTTGGTGAGCCTGTGCAAATTGTAGCCTTTTCTTAGCAACCTGTGTGGTCTTCTATTGCCGTAGCCCATCTGCTTCAAGATTTGACATGTTGTGTGTTCAGAGATGTTCTTCTGCATACCTCGGTTGTAACAAGTGGTTATTTGAGTTACTGTTGCCATTCTATCAGCTTGAACCAGTCTGGCCGTTCTCCTCTGTCTTCTAGAGTCAACAGGGCATATTTGCACAGAGAACTGCTGCTCACTGGATACTTTCTCTTTTGCAGATCCTTCTCTGTAAACCCTAGAGATCCCACTGTAAATCCCAGTAGATCAGCAGTTTCTGAATTTCTCAGCACAACACTAATGCCACGTTCAAAGTCACTTAAATACTTTAGCCCTTTCTTCCCCATTCTGATGTTCAGTTTGCTGAAAAAAAGGTTGTCTTGTGCATGTCTACATGCCTAAATGTGCTGCCATGCGATTGGCTAATTTGAATTAACAACCAGTTGAACAGTTGTACCTAATAAAGTGGCCAGTGAGCGTATATACAACGAGTTTTGTTAGATGGAGATTCTAAATCAGCATTGTAATGCATGGCATATCGTGTGCTTGCATCTTTAATTGTATAATTATAACATTTTATTATACCTGCAACAACAAAAAAAAACATTAAAATGGTAAATTATAAATTGTGGTGTCACTGTTCATTTTTGAATATCTGTATTAAGAAATTGTAGGCATTTAAATATCTAAATGCTAAATATTGTAAATAATCACAATTCAGTGAATTTGACCATCCCAATTTGTACATATTGTTTAAAGGAGATGCAGCGCTGTGACACACATGTCATTAATACTTCATCTGCAAGATACCACTGGATTTATGTTCCTATTCTGATACTGACTCTTATGTGCTGTATATCTATATGTCCCTGTAGAATGAGGTGACTCTGTTGCGGAATGAAGTGGCCCAGCTGAAGCAACTCCTCCTAGCTCATAAGGATTGTCCGGTGACGCTCATGCAGAAGAAGTCTGGCTACAACTGTGAGTAATGAAGCTTCATGGTGTATTTAGTCCAGAGACTTTTTTTTTTTTAACCACCATAATGTTAAAATTAAAAAATAAAAGTTTATACAGTGGTGCTTGAAAGTTTGTGAACCCTTTAGAATTTTTTATATTTCTGTATAAATATGACTTAAAACATCATCAGATTTTCACACAAGTCCTAAAATTAGATAAACAGAACCCATTTAAACAAATGAGATAAAAATATTATACTTGGTAATTTATTTATTGAGGAAACATGGTGGTGGTAGTATCATGGTTTGGGCCTGTTTTGCTGCATCTAGGCCAGGACGGTTTGCCATCATTGATGGAACAATGAATTCTGAATTATATCAGAGAATTCTAAAGGAAAATGTCAGGACATCTGTCCATGAACTGAATCTCAAGAGAACGTGGGTCATGCAGCAAGACAACGACCCTAAGCACACAAGTCGTTTGGAATGGCCAAGTCAAAGTCCTGACCTTAATCCAGTAAAAATGTTGTGGAAGGACCTGAAGTGAGCAGTTAATGTGAGGAAACCCACCAACATCCCAGAGCTGAAGCTGTTCTGTACGGAGGAATGGGCTAAAATTCCTCCAAGCCAGTGTGCAGGACTGATCAACAGTTACAGGAAACGCTTAGCTGCAGTTATTGCTGCACAGGGGGGGTCACACCAGATACTGAAAGCAAAGGTTCACATACTTTTGCCACTCACTAATATGTAATAATGGGTCATTTTCCTCAATAAATAAATGACCAAGTGTGATTGTTTTGTCTCGTTTTGTTTAACTGGGTTCTCTTTAGCTACTTTTAGGACTTGTGTGAAAATCTGATGATGTTGTAGGTCATATTTATGCAGAAATATAAAAAATTCTATGGGGTTCACAAACTTTCAAGCACCACTGCATGTAAAACAGTGCCAAGCTCCTTTATTTAGACTTTCATATCACTGAATCACTTTCTTTAATTTTGTGTTATGTTTATATGTGTTCAAAACAGTTGAACCACCTGACAAAAAATGCCAGAAGGTTTTATTTTGATGCATTGACAACACAAAGAGTATGTTGGTGACAGAGTACAACAAGTACACAGAGTACACAGTACTACAGTAGGATGTAGGGCCTTGTATAAAACATAGAAACCCCACTCTGCATGGGAAGCTGGTCTGTTGCAGGGCCCATCAGGAGTTGTCCAGCCTCATCTCCTTTAGACCCAGCCAACTGTGCCTGTGTGACGCCCGACCTGGCCAGAAGTCACAGTCAGGTCACTATATTGGTCGGCTAGCAAATTGCCACTGCACTGTTGTATTTATACATGCATTTTAATTAGAAAGTTTTTTGGTGTGTTTTTTTTTTTTTTTACAATTCTCTTCTTGCTGCCAACTGCTGGCATTTCACTTTAAAAGTAATCATGAATGAGTGAGTCTGAGATGGAAGGGCATATGTGTTTCAGGCACATTTTTGGCCGCTATGCTTTGATGACATCTTCTGAAATGAGCGGATCTGTAGCTTGTCTCCCATATGCAGCCACTTCATATCAATTTGCTGTTGTCAGTGGAATGAAGGAGCAGTTGTCGGAGGCTGTGCTAGCAGCAGATCCTCAGTCTCCCTGCAAGTACAAAAACTAGCACGTTCTGTATACTGCTCAATTACAGGGTATCAGCTTTTGTTTAGAAAATTAAAATTTGGATTTTTTTTCTATACAGTCAGTTCCAGAAATATTTGCACCCAAGCTAAAGATTAAAAGGGGATAAAAATGCCATTGTAGCTAACTGGCTTGATCTTGCACCAGAAATACAATTTTAGCAAAACTTTTTGATGAAACCACACAAAATGAAACCACAAGACAGGAACAAAATATAATGAATGCAATTTTTTTTGTTCCACATTTTTACCCTGTTTTTACCATGTCAGGGGGTCCAGCATCTTTCTCAAATAAGAAAGACCACAGGCATATAAAGCCTTAGTATTACTTTCACTTGAGAGTTCCATATACGGTGTGTAACCTGTGCAGGCACTGTAGGCGTTTATACTTGACGCTTACGTTGTTATAGTATTTTCCAAAAATTAAGTCATTTTTAGTATTTGTATGATCTCATAGGTGTCTCATATAAATGCCTGTAGCAAGAGCTCCTTTAAAATGTGTTAAGCGGTGCGTGCATGGTTGGAACTACCACGATTGTGTCATTTTGTCCATTTTGTCAAGTTTATACCTAGAATTATAAACACTTTTTCATAAGCCTGTGCCCTTTTTCTGGGGATGATTATAGTTTTTAGAACGGCAAGTATTGTGACTTTTTAGCTCCTACTTCAGGGTAGGTATTTCTCTCAATGCAGGAACTCTGATTAACATACGTATGTGGTGACTGGTCCAGACGTTGTGATGCAAATGTGTAGATATTGGTCCAGAATCAAGTGACTTGTTGAAGCAACCACCATTTTGAAATCTACTGGTACACCCGGAGCCGTATAAACAACACTAATACAGAAATGGACAAAATACAACACATGCAGATGAATTGACAGTAAACTTCAGGCTTTTCTGAGATTACATGTGACGGAGGATGTACAACGCGTCACTTCATCGTCATACAATGTTACTGCTGGCTGGTCGAATGCAAACCAGAAAAGGCCCTGGAACTAATGTAGCTCTCATGGGAGTTCCACGGCAGATAGTTCCTCCCAAATTAATAACTAGAACCGTTTGGTGCGAAAGCAGCTAGTTTGTCCAAGATAGGATCCCATTCCATCACAGAGCTGCAAGGAGTTGCTGTTGCAGCCTCCTCTCTCTCACGCAGAGGCAATAATGCCTGTAGGATGCCCGACCTGGCCAGAAAGCACTGCCAGAACTTGAACCTGGGTCACCATGGGGGTCTGCTTTCAAATTGCTGCTATACCACCCAAATCTTTGAAGCATGTTCCCATTTAGAATGTACTTATCTTAGTTGACTTGAATGTTTTCATCTCCTAAGCAGATATCCCTGGCTTCCTTTTTCATAGACCTGTAAACATGGGCAGTTAGAGATTTGCAGGTGATTGCATTTGGCGGTAACTAGTCCATATTGGCATGATAGCATCACACAGTTGCTGCAGATGACGGGAATTTCCTGTTCTACCACATCCCAGAGATGGTTTATTGGATTGAGATCTGGTGAATGTGAAAGCCATTTGAGGACAGTGAACTTATTGTCATGTTCAAGAAACCAGTTTGGTTATACTGCGGTTATTAAAGTGATGGACATGGTCAGCAACGATACTGAGGTAGGCTGTGGCATTTAAATAATGCTGAGTTGGAATTAAGGGCCCCAAAGTGTGCCAAGAAAATATGCATCACACCATTACACCACCAGCCTGAACCATTGATACAAGGCAGGAGGGATCCATGTGTTCTTAGCTGACAGATGTGGCACTCAGTGCTGTTGTAGCCAATCTGCTTTAAGGTTTTTTGTGTTGCATGTTCAGATATGTTATTCTGCATACCTTGGTTGGAGTGAGTGGTTATTTGAGTTATTGTTTCTACCAGCTCTAATAAAGGGGCTGATGAGTGTATGTTATAATTTATTAGAAATGATTGGTTTTAGATAGAATTTTCTTTATCGTTTATCTTTCACTCACTTTCCATACTTGTTTAATCCAGTTCAGGTTTGTCTGGGGCTCAGGGCCTAAATGGTAACACAGGGTACAAGGCAGGAACCAACCCTAGATGAGGCACCAGTCCATTGCCAGGCAAATGCATTCACACTGGGACACTTTAGATTCCCAACTGATCTAACTACGGATGTCATGAGCTCTAAGTGTAATGGTCTTTCTTTTCATAACCAGCTGTTGTTGTGGACTACAATGGTGTTTTCTATGTTTCTGCATAATTATGACCTAAAACCTCATCAAATATTTACACAAGTACAGATTGCGCAATTAAACGAATGAGACAAGAATATTAAACTTTTGGTTTGTTTAGTTATTGAGAAAAGTGATACAATATTACGTGATTTTGAGTGGTTAAAGTAGGATGATCAGTTAACCTGAAAGGGAAATTAGAGGCAGTTGTGTTCTGTCAATGGGATGACAGTCAGGTGTGAATAGTCACCCTGTCGTTTTTAAAGAACATACACATTCATTTGTGGAAGTGTATCCACGGCATAAATAAAGAAAATTTCTGAAGACGTCAGAAAAAGGGTTGATTCTTATGTTTAAAGAGTTTGGACTTGACCAAACAAGACAGAATGTGTACAAATGGAGGAAATTCAAGACCATTGTTACCCTTCTTAAGAGTGGTAGACCAACAAAGATCACTTCAAGAGCAAAGCATGTAACATTCTGTAAGGTCACAATGGAACTCAGGGTAGCTCTTACCAACTACAGGCCTCTGTCACACTGTCTAATGGTAATGTTCATGAGTCCACTATCAGGAGAACACTGAAAACACCATTCTCCTAAAAGAACATACTGCATGTCTGCATCTTGCCAAATATGCTGTGGACCAAAGATCAAGCCAGAAGGCTAATGGAGAAATAAAACATTTTTGGACAGATGAGATTAAAATAGATTTTTTTCATTTAAATGAGAAGTGTTATGTCTGAAAGGAAACCACTGCATTCCCAGATAAAGTATCCCATCTGTGAAACCGGATAGTGGTAGTATCATGGTTTGGACCCATTATGATGCATCTGGGCCAGGATGGCTTGCCATCATTGATGGGGCAATGAATTACACCAGCAAATTCTAAAGGAAACTGTCAGGACATCTGTCCATGAACTGACTCTCAAGATGTATTGTGTTATGTACGCAAACCTGGGTAGCTGTGAGGCCACAGTTCTGACTACTAGACATGCTGCTTTAAAAAGTTCGAGCTGTAAACTTTGTGTTTGTTTATCAGGCTGCTGATGACGAGAGAGTGTTAGATTTCAGTTGTGGTTTAATGCTGCTTCTTAGTACAGTAAATAATCTCTTCCTATGTAGCGCAGTTCTGCTGAGGGAGCAGTGATGTAGTGTTATTTCGGTTACAGCCACGTCTTCAGCTTTCTAGTTCTTCCCAGTAAGTGAGTGCTGTTTGCAGTATGCATATCGAAAGCCGCGAAGAAAGAACTCTGAAAACACTCAGAACAATAACAAGACGTTTAAAACTGCATCACTTTGCTGAGAAAGCTAAAGCTAGCTCTGCTGCGAGTGCAGAGCCAGACACAAGACAGCTGCTGCTGTCTTTCTTCAGCAGTGAAGAAGTATCCATTAAAAGAAAAGTCGAACAAAGATTATCTCTATGCTGTCATTAATAATCTTTTTTTTTTAAATCAGAATCAGTCAGTCATATGTTTAAAGAATCGGAAATCGGACAAGAAAATTGCAGTCAGTGCATCTCTAATGACTACCATTCCACTGCGCAACCCATGCTAGTTAATTATTTTTTTCATAACTTTCAGCCCATGCTTACCAAGGGTTCAACGTTTTATTCTTATTTTGTGAGTGTGTGGGACATAGAGAGAGACTTTGCCTCCTCGACTCAGCGAGGAAACTACCCGGAGGAGTGTGTGGGGGCTGCTTCGGTGCTTGAAGCTGACTTGTATTGACAATGATTGCCTCCAAAATGCGTGTATTATAGTTGCGAGGCTGTCCTGAAGCAGTCTTGGCATCTCGCAGCCACGCCGTTCATTATCCTACACCATTGTTAGAGCAGCAAGACTGACAAGTCTCATGCATATTATTGGAGCGACGGCGGCTGGGCGGGATGGGGTTGTCAGGGAGTGGACTCATTTGCGGGCTTCTGGTTGGCGCAGTTGGGAGAATGGAGCGGGGGCTGCGATAATGGATGAGACCATCTTCCCGTCCTGTTTGTGGTAGAGAGCGGTATAAGGGGTCATATATTAGCAGTCTGCTGAAATGAGATGGAAGAAAACATCAGTCTGTCTTTTTACTTTAGTAAACAACTAAATAAGGTTTTCCAACATTTATTGTCGGCATCGAAATGGCAGATGGTCATTTTCTTCTGTCAGAAAATCCCTGAATGTGATGAAAGAGCGCTGTATTAAGTGAGCTGAATTATGGATATGAGTATGTTTTATAAGGAGGCCTGTTCTGTGTCACCATATATGGCGCTTCCAGCTTTAGTAGCTGGCCCATGAGGTCCACAGGCCCCAGAATCTGCTGGCACATTCGATCATGGTTCCACAGTGGCAGGTGGGAGGGAAATTACCCAGGCTGCCCTGAAAACACGGCGGGCCATGTCTCGGCTTGGCAGTGCGCACAACCCATCTGCTCTCTGCGTTAGATGATCAGAACCGAATGAGTGAGAAAGAGAGAGAGAAAGGTGCATTCAGGAGCCAGTGGTGCTGCATATGATGATGTCTCTCACCCTGCTTAATGTCATTAGCAGCAATTATAAGAGTCTGAGCATGAAGCAACCATAATCAGAACTATTTTGCGATAGTATTTATGGCTGTTTGCTAAATCGGCTGATCAGAACCGCATCGATAGAGACACGACACCACAGGCATTTCAAACACTCACTCTTTTATGGAACATCTCCCAAGCCAGAATAAGAAGTGCGCACACGAGATAGCTACCGCCAGTGTTAATTACCAAGTGCCATTTCAGCGGACTTCGGCATCATTAGCGGTATTAATTATCATAGTAGTCTGCATTTCTTTACGAGACAAAGTTTTTTTTACCTCTCCTCCCTCATCAGGATCCAATTAATTCATTGCGATTGTGGAGCAGCTGGTGGCATTTGGACTGCGAGTCTCTGCCTCTCTCCAGTGTGAGCATCATTAAAATCAGGTGCTGTAATCATCTGTCGCTGCAGTAGTTGGCAAGGTAGCAAGAAACAAATGAGAACGCTGGGAGGGGTGCGAGGGCCCAGCCACACGCCACTGCCTATAATACACCCTTATGATGTTGGTTTAAAGTGACATTGTAACTTTAATTAAAGGTTACAAAGCAGGCACGGGGAATAATAAAATGCAAAGCACGGATCAGGCTCCGGAAATGAGTTTAATAGCAATTACACATTGAATTGACTGAATAGGAGCTAGCCTGTTTGCATGTGGTCTGTTCACAGGGTCAGAACTGTGGCGCTGTGATGTTGCATTTATTAAAACTCCTACCAGGAGCTGCAGAAACACTACCATGGGTGCCTGAGGACTAACTTTGCACGTACGTGCTGGATTCACAGTAATATGCTTACTTTTATGCTTTAATGTCCATTATTCCAATCTTTCCTGAGGCCTCCTTCATAAAAATGTGCATGGCTATAGATGACTACCTACATCTGGCCTATAAAACCTGTTGACACTTAAATTCTTCCTACCTACTTCCTACCACAACTGAAGCAGGCCTGAGCATGGTTCAGCATTCTGGTTTGATCCCAATCTTGGACTCTGCCTGTGTGGAGTCTGCAGGTCAAGTCAAGTCAGATTTATTTATATAGCGCTTTTTACAATGGAGCATTGTCTCAAAGCAACTTTACAAGTTTAGATTATCTCCTAATATCTATGTCAAGTCCCAAATTGAGCAAGCCTAGGGCGACAGTGGCAAGGAAAAACTCCCTGAGTGTTATGAGGAAGAAACCTTAGGAGGACCAAGACTCAAAAAGTGACCCTTGGGGTCCTCCCCATGTCTGTGTTTACTTCGGGTACTCCGGTTTCCTCCCACAATCCAAAGACGTGTGTTAGGCTAATTGGTGTCTCTAAAGTGCCGCTAGTGTTTGTGTGTGTGCCCTATCATAGATTGGTGCGCTGACTAGGGTTGTTCCTGCCTTGTGCCCAGTGCTGCTGGCAACAACTTTCTTGCAACCCTGACTAGGATTAAGAGGATAAGACAATGAAATGTTCTGGGGTTTTTTTGTTTTTTTTTCTTTAATATTTAGCTTCTGTTTGTTTTAACTTTGATATTGGTATAAACTACTGGTCGACCGATATGGGTTTGTAATGGCCGATGCCAATGTATAATGCCGCTGATAAATCTAATAACAATAAATGAGACACCAAATTGTTGAACTTAAACCACATTTATATAAGATACAAATCCACTGTCTGTGTCTGCACTTATAAATAAAAAAAATACAAGTTTTATTGCTCTTCACTACAACTGAAAATGTGTAAGTACGTGCAAAAAGAACAAACAATATTAGAGTGGTGCACATGGTATCAGTATCTTTTTGTTTTTAATCCTATTTCCAGTTAAAAGCAGTAAGTTGTAATCCTGGAAACAAAGTGTTCGTCCTCTCATAAATGGCCCAACTGAAGCTCAGCATCTCTTTGTTTTTAGTCACTCAGTAGTCCCAGTTTGAGTTGCAAGTTCTAATGCAGGAAACAAAGTTGGAATAGTGCATATATCGGCCGATGTCCATTACATTTACGTCATTTAGCAGACGCCCTTATCCAGAGCGAATTACAACTGATGCATTCCAAGCAGTTGTACAATCCAAGCAGTGTGGGTTAAGGGCCCAACAGTGGCTTACTCAGGGGCCCAACAGTGGATGCTTGGCAGATGTGGGATTAGAATTGGCCTGATTAGTCAGTCTATCACTACTATAAATGTATTAATTTGGTAACTTTTAGTTTAATTTTTACCTATAACATCTAGGCTGCCCAGGGAGCCCGAGTCCCTTGATGAACCTTCCCAAGGTTTCTTCTTTATAAAATTTAGGGAGAGCTGGTATTTAGTGGTTTGTCTCTGTGTGTTTCTTACAATGCACTGCAGCTTGTACATAGACTGAGAGGTTGCAGAGCTCAATCAGACAGAATTAGATTATGTAATAACAGATTCCAGTGTAGCTATGGAAAATAGGACCTGTATCTTCTGTGACAGCTTAAATGTTTTCATCTGTTGCAGATAGTGCAAGCATTGCAGCCCCAGTTTGATTGTAGTTAATGTTCCTGTCTCATTTGAGCGCCAGTTGTATGATGATTCCTTTGACTTTTATTTGGCTCTACTTTGCTGACTGTTGATCTATTTATTTCCATTGGAAGGAATGATGGGCATTTCCTTCTAAAACCATTTTCATTTTGGAGGGGTAGGGTTTAGCAAGTGGTTGGACTCGCACCATGCCACCAGGTGCTGGTCTTCATGGTCCACCATGAGAGTCCCACCATGAGTCCTAAATGAGTACTTGCAAGCAAACACATGCTTAATCGTGATTAATGTGATCAAATTGGTGTGTTTAAAAATCTTAGCTCATATTGTAGTTCTGATGATGTCTTCTTTGCTAACCTTATCTAAATGAAGTGTCATTAAGCATACTATGCTTCATAAAGTATCTAGAAACAGACCCCTAGGTAGTACTTGGCCACCTCTGTCATACAGCAATAACACCAGTCCACTGTTATGAGTGATGAACAAACGGAAGACTGCTGATCATTTTAACATGAGTTGCAGATTCCGCTCTTGCTAGCTGATGGTATAACAATATTGCAGACACTGGCATCCTTCATTTGTAGTGACAAAGCAACCAAACGAGTCTTCAGGGACCCTCAGACACAGCAGCTGAGCTACCCAGTTGAGTTCCAACTGTATGGTGCTTATCTACACTCAAGAATTGGTGATGAAACACAAAACTCTCTATTTTTAGAGTAGGTGCCAAAAGTCTCAGAGCACTATTGGACAGGCTTGTTTGGTTCTTTGTGGAGAAGGATCCATACTGCAGCAGGGTAGTGATTAAAAACACAACTAAAAACTTGGCAACCACTACCTGAAAACTAAAGAAGGTCAGTGAGTGCTGACTGTCATGGAGTTTTCTTCATAATCACTTGAACTAAACCCCTCGAGCGTTTATGGGGGAATTTAAGGACAGTGAAATCCAAGCATTCAGTCATGTCATGTCATCAGATGCTTTTTGTCCTCAGATCTGTTACAGTATATACAGGGTATCTGTGAAGTCCCACTTTAACATTGTCAAACATTGAATATAAATCTGAAAACTACCTCTCATGTATGTTGGTTGGTGAGTAATAAATGTATCAATAGTACTTTATAGACTCACTCACTAATATGTAATATTATATCGTTTTCCTCAATAAATAAATGACCAAGTATAATATTTTTGTCTCATTTGTTTAACTGGGTTCTCTTTATCTACTTTTAGGACTTGTGTGAAAATCTGATGATGTTTTAGGTCATATTTATGCAGAAATATAGAACATTCTAAAGGGTTCACAAACTTTCAAACACGACTGTGTATTTATAAACTGTAGATATACAGTTATATATTGTTTATTTTAATATGTATTTTTATGTAGGTATAATACATATTGAAATGTAAAATTCTTAAACTTTAACATTTTCATGAATTTATTTCATTGACTCAAAAATTCCATTCAATATAAATATACAAAGTATATACTAAGTACTGATGAAGCATACTGCATTATAAAGTAGGCCCTTGTGTTTGGGTAATGCGGTGGCAATTTGCTGTCCCGTCACTGCAGAGATCTGGGTTCGATTCCCAGTAATGCTCACCAGCCAAGTCAGTCTTCACAGTTGGCCATATCTGAGGGAGGGAGGTGAGGCTGGGGGATAATCCCCCAGCACTGCAATGACTTCATTTCGAGGCCTGTGATGGACTGGGGTGCTGTCCAAAGCACGCTTTCGCTTACAGCCAATAAAATCCGAGAAGTCTGGCTTTTTGTATATATATTTTTTAATCATTTTCTGGTCATTTAAAAGTTTAAATTACATTAGAATTTTAAAACATTTTAAAATCGTATTTTGAACTTTTGTCGTTGACTCAAAAATAAAATACAGTACAAATATACAAAGGCATCTATTGAGTTGAAATGTGTTGAGGTGCTGTTAGTAGCCCGTACTAAAAATATTTATGCCCCCACTACAGGTTTGTAACAGGTGTTGAAGTTTAGTGTTTCACCCCAGGAAGTTCAAAAGGTTTCAAAATTGGATGCTTGTATAAAATGTTAGAAAATTGTCTTTTCAAGAAATGGACGTTGTCATATGTATAAACTGTTTGTGTTTTGTTTCAAGAAACATTTAGTTGCAGTTATTGCTGCACTTGGGGGTCACACCAGATACTGAAAGCAAAGGCTCACATACTTTTGCCACTCACTAATATGTAATATTGGATCATTTTCCTCAATAAATAAATGACCAAGTATAATAATTTTGTCTCATTTGTTTAACTGGGTTCTCTTTATCTTCTTGTAGGACTTGTGTGAAAGTCTGATGATGTTTTAGGTCATATTTATGCAGAAATCTAGAAAATTCTAAAGGGTTCACAAACTTTCACGCACCACTGTACCCAGTTTATTATCGGACACCCATTGTTAAGTCGAAATATTGTAAAACGGGGAGTACATTGACTCCATCCTTACTTTGTGTAACAGTGCTGTTTCTCAAGTGAACCTTTAGTTTTTTTATAACTCATTTTAAAACGAAGCAGCTACCTAGGCTCGCAGACCTAACTGAGCAAGGCTGGGGCGACAGCGGCAAGGAAAAGCTCCCTAAATGGGAGTTCTAATGTCAGTCTGTGCTTTTTTGCGTTTCAGTGCTGGAGAAGGAAGACAGCAGTGAGGAGATGTCCGTCCCCAGCAGCCCTCATAACGAAGCCATCCAGCACAGTTCAGTCAGCACATCAAACGGCGTGAGCTCCTCCACGGCGACAGGCGCCACCACCGGGCCAAGCGCCGACCAGAGCACGGAGGGGGAGGAGTCGAACGGGGGTGTGGCATCGGCCACACACAGCCAGCACCCCGAGAGCTGATCGGGCTTCTGTTGGCTTCCTTTTATTCCTGGCAGCAAGTGATGAAGTGAGGTGGAAACACGGTCCTTCACTCTGGAGAATGTGCATTGTTCATTTTACTGTTAATCACAATTGAATTTGTTAATGATATTTAATTTGCCATAACACATATTTTACAAGGCACTTTACGAACCATGTGGAAGGTCGTCTCGCTGTTTTGCGTACGTTTTTTATAGCACTGTTTATTAACGAGATGCACCGATTGGATACAAGTAAGAACTGGAAGGCAATTCTGTGTGCTTCTCTCGAGTCAAATGCCAAAGTGTGCCATGGCTCATTTTAACTTGTTTTTGTCGAGCACTACTGCTGTGTGGCCTGCAGATGCAAAGGCCAGTCATATTTATTTCCTCGCCTTTTCGATTTTGCACATGAAGTACTGTCTGACTGTTGGCAGCTTGCAAGAGCAGATTTGATGACATGCATTGTTTCAGATCTTCAGTGCAGTTTGATCTGATCCTGAGCGAGTTGTTTCTGAGACTGAATGTTCAAAGTACACTGATTGTAATATAAGTCTTAAGGAAGTTTTCTTTGTTGTTGTTGCTAGAAACGCATTTTAGGAGCAATGCTTTGATCAACATTCCATGAGTAGTTTGTTCCAGTACAGTAACTGTAGGAAAGTGTATTTCATCATGCAGGCATCTCTTTGATGGACTTTTTGACTTTTTGATTTACTCGGAACAAATAATGATTTGTAAGTCATGAATGCAGGCCATACGAAGCAGGTCGAGTTCTCAGATCAAAGGGGCTTTATGTACATAATTTGGCCTAATGGATTTTGCCACCCTCAACCTGTGGTGTTCTACTTTTTAAAACACTGTTGGGTACAGTTTTGCTGTTATTTATTCACTGCAGTTGAGACTGCTTTTTAGGAAGCATTGTAAATTCCATTAATGCTAAAACTGTAATGTATGCAGAAGCATTGTTTGTGTTTAGATATTTGACTTCATTCTTTAATAATTGAAGGATTTTTCCATTTAAATCTGTTTTCCCTCAGAAATAATGGTTGCAATGGTAGAGTCATGACTCTAATAACCAAGAGGATTATTGGCTTTCCATTACATTTTACATTACATTTATTACATTACATTTACAGACGCCCTTATCCAGATTGATACAGTCCAAGTGCTTACAATCCAAGCAATTGTGGGTTAAGGGCCTTGGACCCAACAGTGGCAGCTTGGCAGAGGTGGGATTTGAACCCTGGACCTTCTGGTCCATAGTCCAGTACCTTAACCACTAGGCCACCACAGTCCCACTTCAGTTCAACTGTTTGACTTTAGTTGATCCTAAGGACAATTAAGAGTAGCTTCTAGTCTCAGTTTATATCACGTTGTCTTAAAATGTACTGGCATACTACTGTGTAGTTTTATTGGTGCATTTATTTTACTTTATTTATAAGTATCACCTATTTAAGAATCATTTCGTTTCGCTGGTAAATTCGTTTATCGTTCTGTGCTTACTCGCATGAATGACTTCTTATCTGAGAGAATTAGACTCGTCAATTCATGTCTCAGTTGAATTATTGCGGTTAAAAAAAACATGGTCAACTTTAATTCGTAGCCGGAGGTGGCGGGTTTCTGCTGTTTGTTAAAACTATGGTTGAAAAAGGATGTGACTTTTATTGTGTTGGCAGTAAACTTGTCATTTTTTTGTGAAAGTTATGTATAAAGTATCATAAATTATTAAGATGTTGTAATAAATCTTTTAATATCCCTTTAAATGTTTCTTTAGGAGTGACTTTTTCATAGGCTAGCTGATGTTTTTCATCAACTCCCTGTGCCTACAGCTTGATTTGGTGTAGTGCGCCATCATGTGGTGAAATAGGGAAAGAATTATGATGCACACGATACTGCAGTGCGCTGGCTTCTACAAATGGACGTACACGTGTTAAAACTTTGTTCTGTGAGAACAAGCTAGCCCCCATCCCCCGCGAGACCCCATAAATGAGGTGTGAGTTACATAACCCTTGCGAAAAGACGCCGATAATGCACATATTAGGTATAAAGTAAATAACCCCTGTCCCCAGCCTGGCCCCCCCACTTCATATGGTCTAGAACTTCCACTGTTTATATGCACTTTACTCTATATACAATCCTATAGAATCTATTAATAACACAATTCCAAACACAAGCAACTTCTGCAAGTCTCCAATATACACATAATACAATAATTTAGAATCCGTACAGAATTGCTTCTGCAATGTCACAACATTTATTTCTGTCCAGAGTTACATTCATTTTCCCCCCAAGATCTTGTGTTGATGATGAGATTTGGACCGCTGTGCAAAGTCTTCTCCAGCACATCCCAAAGAATCTCAATGGGGTTCAGGTCTGAACTCTGTGGTGGCCAATCCATGTGTGAAAATGTCTCATGCTCCCTGAACCACTCTTTCACAATTTGACCTTTCTGAAATGGATTAACATCTTTTCCACGACCACAGGATGGGCCTTTCAACATGGTTGTTCAACAAATGAGAAGCTGCTCACTGCATCAGTTAGGGTTAAATAACTTGTGGCCAGCTGAAACATAATCACCAATGCTGTAATTATCCGATGGGAGGCTCTTTTTCAAACTATGTAACTATTGGCTTAGTTAAATCTAGCTGGTGACCTTTTGTTTGGCAGTGTATATATACTCAGATCAGACATTTTTATAGTAATCAATTAACCTAATGCATGTCTTTGGACTGTGAGAGGAAACCAGAGTACCCAGAGTAAACACATGCACAAGGCAAGTCAATTCAAGTCAGATTTATTTCGATAGCGCTTTTAACAATGGAGCATTTGTCCAATCCCAAATTGAGCAAGCCAAGGGCGACAGTGGCAAGGAAAAACTCCCTAAGTGTTATGAGGAAGAAACCTTGGGAGGACCAAGACTCAAAAAGGGACCCAACCTCCTTGGGCGGCGTAGATGATAAATCTAGGAATGAAACTAAAGTCATGGAGTCATAGTTCAAATAAAATGTGAAGTATGCACATTGGCATTAAGTAGGCCGATACACAGAGTCACTCTAGGATCCTGAGTTTGAGCAGGAAGGTCGTTGGCGGCACTTCATGAACATCATGTGTGGGGCTGGAACTGGTACCAGAACACAGCTTGGAGAGAAAACAGAAAATGCAATTAGGTATTGATTAAGAGCACAGTGTCTATTAACAATCACTGATGCCATGTGTAGCATGAGACCCCGGCAGCATTAGCTATAGCAGCATAGCTAGAAAGAGGAGAACCGGAAGGTAGCACAGCTAAGAGGGATCACATGAGACATTGGCAACCCCACAGGAGGCAGAAGACAGCAACCCAACATCTCTGATCACCACAAGACTCTTTGACTATGAACCCCCCCCAGCTCACAGGGAGGACACAGATTGTTCCACTTGGGGATCGAACACAGGACCTTCTTGCAGTGAGGCGAAGCTGCTACCCACCAAGCCACCATCCTGCACACTTCAGCAAATCTTATACAAGCCATTAATACCAAAAACAGAATTTATTTCAACTTCTGCAAGTCATTAATATGCAGTTTTCTTCTGTTCTTGCAGTCAACATGCTGGTTGTGGGAGAAATGGACCGGTGCAAACATCTGAGTTTTTGATAATGGACAAACCATTATGCCCAGGTGAATGGGTTGGATCTTGTGGAGTGCTCCCGGTTAGCAGTGGTGAGTACCTACCAAGAAGGGACAATGAACTAATGACAGTGTGAATGTAAGAGCTGGACCTTTCTTTTATATCACTTGGACAGCCAGATGTGTGAGCATTACTTGGGAAATTGATGGAACCATGATGCACTCTGAGCAGGAGACAAGATGGTGGTGGTAGTGTGATGCTCTACACAAGCCTGCTTGCCAAGTCTGGCATTCATGTGGACATCCAGTAGAGGCATGGCTGCACTCCAGATACACCTGTCCATGGCAATGATGAGGAACATGACGAAAAGTTAAAGGTGATGCCCTGGCTTCCAAATAACCGAGCTTTCAATCTGATCAAGCATCTGTGGGACATGCTGGAGTTACAAGCCCAATTCCTTAACATCTTAGTGGCAGATACCACAGGGTACATTCAGATTGTAGAGTCCATGCAAGGCTGGATTGAAGCTGTTTTGGTGGCATGTGAAAGATCAAAAGCATATTAAGCAGGTGGTCATAATGTTTTGACTCCTTTGAGAATATTTTGAATTTAAAACTCATGGGGTGTTTCTAACACAATCCAGTGCACAATTACGTTTCTTAGGCCAAATCAAACATTGTAAATTTAAACTCTGGTTCACTGTTTTAAGCATACAGCTGATATATTAACATAGTTAAAGGATTTAAACTGAACAATAAAACATATCAGAAGTGTTTTGCTGATGAAGTATACTTTTTTGCTGAACTTCTCACAGAGTGAAACATAAAATAAGGGCTAAGGTTGTCTGTTGGCTACTAATAAGGCAATTTTAATCAGATAAAATGTCATTCCAGAAAGAACGTCCAAATCTGCCTTAGTAGAGCACTGTTAATTTTATAGAACGAATGCTTCATTAACAGTGCCATTGATAGGAATATTTATGGTGTCATTATTCCAATGTCATACAGTCTGTGACTTTGAAAGCTCTGTAAATGTAGTTTGGGTGAAACTCAAAAGTACAGGTATGCCCCATTTAGCAACTGCTTTACGTTCTGTGAAACAGGACATAGACAGAAATGCACGTTGACCAGGCATTTCCATTGACGCGTAGTCTTTTTTATGCTACTGTAATGCAAATATAAAGGGTATTTCCACAAGCAAACTGTGTGGAAACGATACATAAATGCATCAGAGATACGGCTGAACACTCCAGTGGAACGGCACCATCTACACAGCATCCCTAATGCCACCACATTTTTTATTTATGGAAATTCACAATAATTGTGGTAAATAGTGTAATGTACTGTTATGGCCCTGTGTATGGAAAAGCCATAACACTTAAGAGGATGGTCTGATGGACCTGATACTTTTGTTTAATGGAAGACAAAAATGCATTGATAGACAGTATTTCAAACAACACAGAAGATTCGACAGATGAAACGGAGACTCACTGAGTGAATGTGAACCAGTTTAAATAGTTACAGGTTTGAGGGAAAGAAAAACCCACAATGGTAACAGAAATAACTTTAATCTGACAAAAGTAATAATAAATACAAAGTCTATGAAAATGAACAAATGAAAGTCAGACATTGCTTTTCAACCATGCTTCAACAGAATTACTGGACAGAAATGATGGTACCCCTGATAAATGTGACCAGAGGGACATGTTAAATTAAGGTGTGTTCACTAATTAGCACACAGGTGCCTATAATCTGGTAATCAGTCAGTGGGCCTATATATAGGGCTTCAGGTAGTCACTGTGCGGTTTGGTGACAAGGTGTGGACCACACTCAACATGGACCAGAGGAAGCAAAGAAAAGAGCTGTCTCAGGACATTAGAAAGAAAATTATAGACAAGCATGTTAAAGGTAAAGGTTATAAGACCATCTCCAAGCAGCTTGATGTTCCTGTGACTACAGTTGCCATATATTATTCAGAAATGTAAGACCCATGGGACTGTAGCCAACCTCCCTGGACGTGGACACAGGAGGAAGATTGATGACAAATCAAAGAGACGGATAATACGAGTGGTAACAAAAGAGCCAAGACAAACTTCTAAAGAGATTAAAGGTGAACTTCAAGCTCAAGGAACATCAGTGTCAGATCGCACCATCCGTCGATGTTTGAGCCAAAGTGGACTTAATGGGAGACGACCAAGGAGGACACCATTGTTGAAAACAAACCATAAAAAAGCCAGACTGGAATTTGCCAAACTACATGGTGACAAGCCACAAAGCTTCTGGGAGAATGTCCTATGGACAGATGAGACAAGAATGGCACTTTTTGGCAAAGCACATCAGCTCTATGTTCACAGACGGAAAAATGAAGCAGATCAAGAAAAGAACGCTGTCCCTACTGTGGAACATGGAGGAGGCTCTGTTATGTTCTGGGGCTGCTTGAATCTGTGCAGGGTACAACGAAGAATCAGGACTATCAAGGAATTCTAGAGAGAAATGTGCTGCCCAGTGTCAGAAAGCTTGGTCTCAGTCGCAGGTCATGGGTCTTGCAACAGGATAATGACCCAAAACACACATCTAAAACACCCAAGAATGGCTAAGAGGAAAACACTGGACTATTCTGAGGTGGCCTTCTATGAGCCCTGACCTAAATCCTACTGAGCATCTTTGGAAGGAGCTGAAACATGCCGTCTGGAAAAGGCACCCTTCAAACCTGAGACAACTGGAGCAGTTTGCTCACGAGGAGTGGGCCAGAATACCTGCTGAGAGGTGCAGAAGTCTCACTGACAGATACAGGAATCGTTTGATTGCAGTGATTGCCTCAAAAGGTTGTGCAACAAAATATTAAGTTAAGGGTACCATCATTTCTGTCCAGGCCTGTTTCATGAGTTTATTTTTTAAAATAATTCTGTTGAAGCATGGTTGAAAAGCAATGTCTGACTTTCATTTGTTCTTTTTCATAGACTTTGTATTTAGTATTACTTTTGTCAGATTAAAGTTATTTCTGTTACCGTTGTGGGTTTTTCTTTCATTAACTGAGGGGTACCAACAATTTTGTCCACGTGTGTACACTTATGAATGCCATTTACAGCCTGTTACAAATAAGTAGTATAAAGTCAAACACACAAACATGAGAAACTTGCACAAAAAAAGTCTCTGAACACATCAACTGAGTTGGAACAGTCTCAAGTCCAAAAGTGACCTAGGGAGCAAGCAAGCACATGATTGGTAAGCTAGTTACACACACACACACAAATGATGGACTTCAGCTCTTAAACTCTTAACTCCCGCCTCTGCTTGTGGATCTGCAGAGTTGATTCGCTGTTTAGGGCTGTTTACAGAGTTAAAAGACAGATTTTTATTTCCTGTTGTAATTTATTTAAAATTTTAAGACCCGAGTCATGAAAGCAAATGGTCATTGATTGGATGAACATACCAAACGGCGCATACCTGTAAATTACTCATCCCAAATGACATTATGATGTTGAGCACCTATGAAGTGCTTTATACACAATGGAACATGATAATCCTAAGGCTACGACAATAAAATGCTATTTTAAGTGTTTCCTATCTAACTTTGCACCAACAGGATGGGGACTATCCTCTGCTGTCTTGGAATGATGATGCACCTGTGCACAAATCAAGGTTCATAAAGGTTTGCTCCAGCTCAGTTTCTTTTATATTTGAGACCAGGTCTAATAATTACATTAAGACACTTAACTGGAACACTCAACCACTGTATGGCATGGAGAGAGATATTATCAGTACATGACTCAGACATTCTGCACATTGCTTTATTTTTTATATTTTTACCAGACTCTGGAAGTGACTGTCACAGCACAGAGTTTTGAGAATGACCAGCTGTTTGCAACACACATCAACGGAGTTTCACTGGGTTACAGGATCTAGTTCTGGAGTCTCCGGTTTCATTTTGAGGAGCCAATACTCCCTCTGCTGGCGGGTTCTTGTATCGCCTTAACTCTGAAGCGTCTCGTTTCTTTGTATGCTTGATCATAAGCTGTGGAGCATTTCTGCTCACCCTTTTCTGAGTGTGGTATCTGTCACCATGATGGGAGGTTTGTCTGGTGGCCCGTGAGCCATTGCCTGAGTGGGTTGATTTTGATTGAACACGGCTATGCGCTCTGCTGCACTGCCTGTCAGTGGCATGGATCACTGAGCTGCTGATAGCGTGGAGGTACTGACCTTTCAGAGTTTCTGGGTGAGAGCACCTCATGGTGACAAGATACCCTCTGTCTGACTCCAGTCACCTCTTCCAGCTCAGTAATCTACACTCACACTTCTACACACTGCCTCTCAAGTACAATGAGTGTAGCCAAGGAGGCAAGCACCTGTGGATTTAGGGATAGACAGCCTGTTGTTCAGCCTCATCATTTTCAGAAGAAACACTAAAAGGCATGTTCCTCCAGTGCTGAAGTACCATTGTTCCTGAGGTATATTTCCAACATGTTTAGACAATATTGAAATTGTTTTTTATATTTAGTAATATTTCCATGGGTATTATGCTAATATGGTCTGAAGCTTGCAAGTTGTTATGTGTATATATAATGTGTGTATATATATCTATATATATATACAGTGTGGCAAAAAAGTATTTAGTCAGCCACTGATTGTGCAAGTTCTCCTACTTAGAAAAATGAGAGAGGTCTGTACTTTTCATCATAGGTTCAATTATGAGAGACAAAATGGGAAAATAATATACAGGAAATCACATTGTAGGATTTTTAAAGAATTTAATTGTAAATTATGGTGGAAAATAAGTATTTGGTCACCCACAAACAAGCAAGATTTCTGGTTCTCACAGACCTGTAACTGTTTGACCTCGTTATCTGTGTAAAAGACACCTGTCCACAGCCTCAAACAGTCAGACTCCAAACTCAACCATGGCCAAGACCAAGGAGCTGTTGAAGGACACCAGGAAGAAAATTGTAGACCTGCACCAGGCTGGGAAGAGTGAATCTACAATAGGCAAGCAGGTTGGTGTGAATAAATCAACTGTGGGAGCAATTGTAAGAAAATGGAAGACCATTGATAATCTTCCTCGATCTGGGGTCCCACGCAAGATGGGGTCAAAATGATCATTGAGAACGGTGAGCAAAAAATCCAGAACTACACAAAGGGACCTGATGAATGACCTGCAGAGAGCTGGGAACCAAAGTAACAAAGGCTACCATCAGTAATACACTACGCCGAGAGGGAGTCAGATCCTGCAGTTGCCAGGTGTGTCCCCCCTGCCTTCTTAAGCCAGTACATGTCCAGGGCCCATCTGAAGTTTGCCAGAGAGCATATGGAAGATCCAGAAGAGGATTGGGAGAATATCATGTGGTCAGATGAAACCAAAATAGAACTTTTTGGTAAAAACTCAACTGGAGGAAGAGAATGTTGAGTTGCATCCCAAGAACACCATACCTACTGTGAAGCATGGGGGTGGAAACATCATGCTTTGGGGCTGTTTTTCTGCAGAGGGGACAGGACGACTGATCCGTGGTAAGGGAAGAATGAATTGGGGCCATGTATCGTGAGATTTTTAAGCCAAAACCTGTGACGTGGCTGGGTCTTTTCCAACATGACAGTGATCCCAAAAACACCTCTTGGGCAACGAAGGAGTGGCTCCATAAAAAGCATTTCAAGGTCTGTAGTGGCCTAGTCAGTCTCCAGACCTCAACCCCATAGAAAATGTGTGGAGGGAGTTGGAAATCCGTGTTGCCCCAGCGGACAGCCCCCAAAACATCACTGCTCTAGAGGAGATCTGCATGGAGGAATGGGCCAAAATACCAGCTACAGTGTGTGCCAAACCTGGTGAAGACTTACAGGAAACGTTTGACCTCTGTCATTGCCAACAAAGGTTATGTTACAAAGTATTGAGTTGAACTTTTGTTATTGACCAAATACTTATTTTCCACCATGATTTACAATTCAATTCTTTAAAAATCCTACAATGTGATTTCCTGGATTTTTTTCTCATTTTGTCTCATAGTTGAAGTGTACCTATGATGAAAATTACAGACCCCTCTCATCTTTCTCAGTAGGAGAACTTGCACAATCAGTGGCTGCCTAAATATTTTTCTGCCCCACTGTAAAAGTTTATTTATTGCTCAAAATTATCCAGTATTACATCTGTCAATGGCAAAAGTATGTGAATATTTGCTTGCAGTATTGGGTGTGACCCCCTTGTGCGCAACGATCACTGCAAGTATGTTTACTTGTTGATCAGTCCTGCACATCAGCTTGTAAAAAATTAGCTCATATCTCTGTAAAGAACAGCTGCAATGGTGGTGGGTATATTTATATGAACTGCTCACTTCCACAACATTTCTAGTGGATTATGGTCAGGGCTTTTCCATTAAAAATATCAACTTTCTGGCAGCACAGGGCACAAGTAAGGAACACACGCACTCACTCACTCAGACTGGGACACTTTAGGGACACCAGTTGACCTAATGCATGTTTTTGGAAAGCGAGAGGAAACTGGCACAGACATGGGAGAACATGCAAATGTAAACGTCATACAGTAAACAACCAGGCTGCTTTATCCATCACGTCACCATGCCATCCCAGATAAGTGCTGTAAAAGGGTCTGTCATCAATGACTTGATGCCAATGTCATCTAAAAGCAAATATCCAAAGATTTTTTATAACTGGTTATTTTTTACATTAATGTATGTATTTGTACTTTTTACTCTAACATGTGTTGCTCATATTAAAGCAGTCAAGTTCACATAAAGACTTTTAATTGTTTTTATCTAGTTTTGGTTTTAAAAATGTGTTACTGAAGACCAGATGGACAAATGAAGCTTAGGTTTCCAGCAAGACTTAGCAAAGAATGTGTAGTTAATCACAAATTACCCAAATTCCAAATACATAGTGTGACAGGCAATAACATTAACAAAATCCATCCCTGTGACCAGTTCCTTAGAAAACCTAATGGTAATATTAACAATTAGAAAGCTGAAATGGATCAGAGGAAAAGCTTGTGCTTTTCCTTTTTGGAGTCATGATGTCTTACTGAGATTTTTTTTCCCCTTGATCCCGGGAAACAAATGATGAATTTGACTTCCTGTACAGTTGAGGAAAATTACGTTCTGCTGTAAATATTAGTGTTTTAGAGAGATTTCTCTGAACAACGACAAATATATAATGCAAAATCATCCAGTAGCTGTTCTTAGACTTTCATTATGTGCCTTTCCAATGAGCAAGGTTTGGATTATTTAATTAACCATGTGCACCAATGAAATGCGTCCTTTAAACTGTTCATAAAAGTACCCCAGCTAAATTACATGGAAGGCTTTCCCTACCTCCATGGCCTCTGACACTCTATTGTTAAAAAAGGGAAATCAGTGTTTGCCAACAATATGTTGTAGTGAAACTCCTGCCTCAGTGGCCCAAATGCACGCAGGCTGCTGGACTGCTATTGTCTGAGCTTCCTGTTAGGGGGCACACTCCCTTAAGTTTCTGTCAGAACAGGACATCCCTCCAGAGAGAACAATATACTGAGCAGTTTAATAGAGGGAAGCATTCCTATCAATCAAATAGCCATAATAATAATAATAATAATAATAATAATAATAATAATAGTTATACCAGGACTGAAATCATACAATTACTTATTAAGGAAGTAGGCACCTTTCAGTTTCACTTAAGTTAAAGGTCTATAATATTTCATGGCATTTGGGATCACAACAGAGGCGAAAAGAGTAGCAGGAATAGACAAATCAACAACTGATGTATTCATGTAAGATGGGATGATCTGGCTAAATGTTCAGAGTTAAGCTGTCAGGTAGATGAAATAGATTTGGCTGTAAGGTTAAAGAGGAATGCATGTGAAGTGGGAGAAAAGGCAGATGCCTGACAGACACTTCTTTAGGGGGATGCGATTATAATCGAGTGTTGAGAGGGCTGAGGTGATATGCTGGAGTACTTCACTGATTCTGTCTTTGAGGCATCTAAGAGCAGCATCAATGAAAATGTTCATTGTTAGTAGATCATATTAATGCAGAAATAAAGACAATTCTAAAGGGTTCACAAAGTTTGAAACACCACTGTAGTAAGTAGAGAGTGTAATCCTGAGAGTTAGAGAAAACACTAAAACAACTAAGCACAGATCAGCCCACGGGACATGAAAAACATGAGATCTCATTAATATATCTGTAGTTTCTTATATATAACAGTGAAATCAAATTGAAAATAATTCTGAGGACATCTTTACCTGTTTCCTGTGTCTGAGATTTTCTCCAGAGCAAGACTCAAGACTCAAGAGCAAGACTCCTGTGAGTTTAAGCAAAGATACCAATAAAAACTCACATGGTGCTCAGATTTGCAAGAGAAACATATTTGACAAAATTGACGCATAAAGGAAACATATACCGATCATTCATAACATTAAAACCACTGACAGCTGAAGTGAGTAACACTGACAGTGTGTAGCTCTGTACAACGTTTTCCTGGGAAACCTTGGGTCCTGGCATTCATGTAGATGTTACTTTGAACAGAAGCACCAACCTAAGCATACAACCCCAATAAGTTGGGACTATATGGAAAATGCAAAAAAAAAAAGAAAACCTTATTGACATATCTTGTTTCATACATTTGCTTTGCCTTTTATTGCAGACAGTATTAACCCAAGATAGTTTATGTTTTTTCTGGTAAATTCATTTTTTTTGTTAATAAACATCCATTCCTGCATTTCAGGCCTGCAACACATTCCAAAAAAAGTTGGGAGAGGGACAATTTAGGGCTGATAATAGGGAAAAATAACAGTGATGTGATTTTAAATATGTGATATCAACAGGTGATTGTAATATCATGATTTGGTACAAAAGGAGCATCCACAAAAGGCTTTCAAGAGTAAAGATGGACAGAGGATCTCCAGTTTTTCAACAAATGTGTGAGAAATTTGTGAAATGTCTAAAAACAATGTTCCTCAAAGAAAGATTGGATTTCTAGATTGGGATTTACATATTTCTTCCTCTACAATGCATAATATTATTAAATGTTTCAAGGAATCTGGAGGAATTTTAGTGTGTAAAGGGCAATGGCGCAAGCCTAAACTGAAGAATCTGATTTCCAATCCCTCAGACGGCACTGCATGAAGAACCGTCATTCAACAACAGGTGATAGAACCACATTGGCAAGGAATTACTTTGGGACTTCGTCAAGCTCTTCAATAAGAAGTCACAAATGTCACTTAAAATTTAGTTATTTACTAACCATGTCCAGAAGAGGTGTCAACTTCTCTGAGCTCAGAGGCATCTGGAATGGCCCGTCACACAGTGGAAACATGTATTGTGATCAAACGAATCAGTATTCCAGGTCTTTTTTCTGGAAGAAATTGATGCCTTGTGCTCCAGTTCAAAGACAAAAAGGACCATACAGACTATTATCCGCAACAAGTTCAAAAGTCAGGCTCTGTCATGGTATGGGGTTGTGTCAGTGCCCTTAGCAAAGGTCATTTACACTTCTGTGATGGCAGCATTAATGCAGAAAAGTGCATGGAGATTTTAGAGCATTCAAGACGACATCTTTTCCAGGGATGTTCATGCATTTTTCACCAAGACAATGCAAAACAACATGCTGCACACATTACAAAGGCATGGCTGCAGAACTAGAGGTTATAGGTACTGGACTGGCCTGGCTGCAGTCCTGACCTGTCCTCAACAGACAATGTGTGGAGAATTCTGAAACAAAAAATACAACAACGACGACCCCATACTGTTGCACAGCTTAAGGCATGTTTGCAGGAAGAATGGGATAATAAAAAAACACATGAAACACCTCATTGCTTGGTATCCTCAGCACCAAAACACACAGTATTTTAAATGTTGTGAGAGGGAATAGCAAAATTCAGGAATTGGTATATATTAACAAATGAATTGAAGTTTTCCATATAAATCATGAAATATCTTGGGCTTTTATTATCTGCAGTAAAATAAAAGTCAAAGTAAATGTAAGAAATACGCCATTTACAAAAAATTTGCATTATCCATACCATCCCAACTTTTTATGATTTGGGGTTGTATTCTAAATTGCATATCCGGATAGAAAAGCCTTGCTCAAGTGTCCAATAGTAGCAGTTTGGCAGTGCTGGGACTTAAACTGCTGTACTATCATTGGTACAAAAAGAGGGCGCTGCTGGGAATGCAGCACCCCTAAAATTGTACATGTAGCGCATTTGAAATGAGAAATAATAAAAAATGGTAATTATACTACTACTACTACTACTTATAATAATAATAATAATAATAATAATTATTATTATTATTATTATTATTATTATTATTATTATTATTATTATTATAATTTGATATTCATGTGGATGAAAATATTAATTGAACAATAGATTGGCCAAACTAGGACACACTTGCTAATGCCTCTAAAGCAGACATGCCCCCCATTTGCATCATTCAACATCTTACAATCTTACAATCCAAGCAATAGTGGGTTAAGCGCCTTGCTCAGGAACCCAACAGTGGAAACTTGGCAGAGATGGGATTTGAACCCTGCATCCTCAGGTCCACGATCCAGTACTTTAACAAGTAGGCTACCACAGTCCCAAGCATTTGGCAAATCCTAATCATTTGGCAAGCAAAATGCACAGAAACGTTCTAGACAGACTGGATATACCATTCCTCTTTAGCAGTTGTGGCTGGAGGATTTTGTAAATACATATGTTCACATATGATCACTTTATTTTACTGGCTAATCATAGCATAATGATTTGTATATCTCTTCAGTGGAGCTGAAATTAATTGTGTTCCCTAAGAAAAGCCATTTTATATTATAACAGATCTTGTTATTTTATCTTTGTAAATTGTAAACATTGTAAATAAACTGTCAGACCTTAATTCAGTTGGTAGGCCATTGTTAATGGGATTGCTGGTAAATACCCAGGAAAAAATGTACTATGAAATTTCACAGTAGAACCACGAAGTGGCCAAATTACCACCAAACATTAATAGTAGAACTGTGAACTTTATGGTCAAACTATGAAAGTTCATATTAAAACTGTCAAGCAAGTCACAGGTTTACAATTACTGGGCTTCAGTCCTCGTGATCTTGACTTGTGCATCCTTGCCTTAGAATGAGGGCAGAGCTGGGGGTTCATAGTCAAAGAGCCTTATGGTGATCAGAGACGTTGGGTTGATGTCTTCTGCCTCCCGTGGGGTTGCCGATGTCACGTGTGATCCCTCTCGACTGTGCTACCTACCAGTTCTCCTCTTTCTAGCTATGCTGCTATAGCTAATGCTGCCGGGGTCTCATGCTACACATGGCATCAGTGATTGTTAATAGACACTGTGCTCTTAATCAATAACTAATTACATTTTCTGTTTTCTCTCCGAGCTGTGTTCCGGTACTAGCTCCTGCCCCACACATGATGTTCATCCGTATTCATCCATATTTCACATTTTATTTGAAGTATGACTCCATGACTTTAGTTTCATTCTTAGATTTATCATCTACGCCGCCCAAGGAGGTTGGGTCCCTTTTTGAGTCTTGGTCCTCCCAAGGTTTCTTCCTCATAAGACTTAGGGAGGTTTTCCTTGCCACTGTCGCCCTAGGCTTGCTCAATTTGGAATTGGACGTAGATATTAGGAGATAATCCAAACTTGTAAAGTTGCTTTGAGACAATGCTCCATTGTAAAAAGCGCTATAAATAAATCTGACTTGACTATGAAAATTCACAGTCCATTTTTCCTGGGCATCTCATGCCGTGCAGTTAGTGTGTAGACCAGTATAGTTTGCATAAACGTTATAGAATATCATTTCAATAAAACGTTTCAAAGAGAGTAGCGTCAACAGGTTATACTCGCTCCACATCAGTAGCATCATGAGTATGACCTCATCACATGGAGGCAGTGTGGTCTCCATGGCAACGCGCCATGAAGAGGCTGCAGTCTCTAAGGTTAGCCGGAGCTTGTGTCACGTGGTCTCACAAGATGGCGACCTCAGTGCAGGGATACGGAGTGAGTCGGCTCTTGCAGTGCCGCGCATCGATAACGTTAGCAAAACGTTTCTGAAGAACTTCTCCAAATTTCTCTTCTCGTCCAACACCGAAACGAGCTTGTGCGAGACGTTTGGGAAAACCGGGACGCCGAGTTAATGTAACCGTTTATTTTAGCTAGGGGCATTGATACCTCATGATAGATTCAGTGGGGTTCAAACTTTAACCTCGTACAGCCTGTGGAGACTCAGATAAGCGATCGAGGCTTGAAATAAGATTTTTTTTTAACAAATAAGGTATACGAGTTGCTGTATTTTGACAGTAGACGCGTTCTCCATACAGACAGTTCCGGTTTATTGAGTGAGGCGTTTTATTTATAGAGAGGATCTGAATGAGAGAGAGAGACAAGAGCAACTTGCCGCTGCACTGCAGAGCTTTGTCCATCGGAATTAACTGCAATAACATGGCTATTCATGTCTTTGGTGAGTAACACAACCCTTTAAAGCGCTCGCAACTAGATAATGTAGAAAACTGGCATTTCCTTGCGCTATTTTAAGGGATTCTGTTGTGATAATAGCAGCAAAGCCCCTAAGGGCGTGTAGGGTTTTGGCAGCGTGTCTTCACAGTGCTAATCAACAATGGACTGACCAGCTCCATTTGTAGCAGAGCCAACAGGTTATTTATTTCTCTCGCTTCACTTTACTGTTTGGGTTGTTTTAAGACTGTGCCGTTGGTACATCAATATTTAAAGCAAATATTATTTTTGTTTTATTTACATAAACGGTAATACAAACACCTTGTTGTATGGTATTGAACAGTCCCTTGGCTTCAGTGGTTTGAGACCTGGTCACGTGTTCATCGTTTTCATAAATAAGAAACAGTAAGGAAATATAGGTTACATTTAAGAGTGAAATGAAAATCCTCTCATTTCAGTTTAAAATGTTGGAGTCAAACTGATGAAATTCAAAGACTGTATTAATATATAGCCCAAGCTTCACACATCTCGTTTTTACAGTTTTTAAGATATGTTAAGACCCCACTATTGGTTTATTGGTGGCACAGGTGGTTAGAGCTGTCTCCTCACATTTCCAGAAATCCCAGGTTCGATGTGGGTAGTGTAGAATTAGTAAGTTAACACAGTAATACTGCTGTTTTTATGGTTGGTTGGTTGTAATAATACATTTGCATAGTAGCCAACAGGTTGTGTATCACTCACATAACTCAGTTTGGGTTTTTCAGGTATTTCGAAACTATTTTGTTGGGCGGTGTCCTGTACGAGCTGCTAGCCTACCACCTCTGGTACCTGGGTTTAGGTTCTGGTTTTGCCTACTGGAGCGTGACATGCAGACATGATTGGCTGTGCCTGAGGGAAGTGATGTTGGTCAGGGGACCATCCAACAGTGCTACAATGCCAGCTCTGAGAATAAGCTCTGGAGCCCTGGTTAAAATGAGAAAAGAAAACATTATATTAGATAGATAGATATGCACAAGCACTGTGCAGTTTAGTAGGTACATCTGTACACCTAGTCATTCATGTAGTTATCTGATCAGCCAGCCATGTGGTAGCAGTGCCATGCATGACGTCGTCCAGATACAGCCCAGCAGCTTCAGTTCGTGTTCACATCAACCCCCAGAATAGGGAAAAATGGGGAAGATTTTCACACGCAACAGTCTTCACAAGTTACTTAAAATGGTATAATAACAAAACACATCCAGTGAGTGGCAGGCCTGCAGATGAAAATATCTTGTTAATGAGAGAGGTCAAGGGAGAAAGGCTTAACTGGTTCGAGCAGACAGAAAGGCAATTGTGGTGAGTAGAAAAGCATCTCAGAATGCAGAACATGTTGAATCTTGAGGTGGATAGACTGTAACAGCAGAAGCCTACGTTCAGTTCCACTTCTGTCAGCCAAGAACAGATAACTGAAGCTGCAGTGGGCACAGGGTAACCAAAACAGGATGGATGAATACTGGGAAAACATGGCCTGGTTTGATGAATCTCAATTTCACATGGGTGGTAGGGTCAGAATTTTGGCACCTACAGCATGACTCTGTGAAACCAACCTGCCATGTGTCTGCAGTCCAGGCAGGTGAAAGTGGTGTAATGGGCGAGGAATATTTTCTTGGCACTCTTTAGGACCGTCAATACCAATCAGTCATTGTCTGAATGCCACAGACTATTTGAGTATTGTTCCTGACCATGTGCATCCCTTCATGGCCACAATTTACCCATCTCCTAATGGATACTTCCTGCATGATATCACAGAGAAAAAACATTAAATCAGATTGGTTTCATGAATATGACAATGAGTTCATTGTTCTTCAGTGGCTACTGAATGCTTGGCTTTCTGTCTACAAGTGCCCCCATAAGTGCTTGATGGGGTTTATATTATGTCGGCATACCAAATACTAATGTTATATTAAAAATAATATTTTTAAATGTTTTTTTTTTTACTTCCCACTCAAATTGTTGTATTGATTAAATAATTTGTAAGAAAAACACTGAGAAAATGTTGAGGAAAAATACAAAAATAGAATATGTATATTTCACATCTGCATCTTTGGATACAGTGTTAACCTTCAGTAATTGGAATTCTTCAAATGTTACATGCACTATGTGATGTATTCAAATAATTCCAGCCTAGGGCTTGTCTGACTATATGTGTTGTTAAGAGGCACCATAATTCAAATACCCGTATACAGACTCAGTAACACCTACTTTTTGTCAGTAGGAGACTATGGAAGAGGAGACAATATTTTTTGTCAACTAATCTTTGTTCTCCACAGAAACCCATCATAAGGAAACATGTAAATTGAACAATGTCATTGTAAAACTTGCGCTGTTTAATTACAGACTGAATGGCTTGTTCCTTAAGTTAATTAACCATAAATGTGCTTATGTAATAATAATGTTGTCAAGTTTGATTATAAATGACTTCTACATGTCTAAGGGTGACATTTTAAAATGCATATGTACTAAAACAACACATGAA
The DNA here is from genome assembly GCA_025084515.1 of Ancistrus triradiatus. Classification (NCBI taxonomy): domain Eukaryota; kingdom Metazoa; phylum Chordata; class Actinopteri; order Siluriformes; family Loricariidae; genus Ancistrus; species Ancistrus triradiatus. The sequence continues at coordinate 231,421 of JAJAGP010000074.1, read as the reverse complement.
TTCTGGGATAGGCACCAGATCCCCAAAACCCCAAACCAGACAAAACAGAAACATTCATATTAAAATTCTGAATTCATGTTGTCCATTGCCAACCGAAGGAGGACAGGTCCCCTTTTTAGGATGGATCATGTCAAGATATCCTTTTAAATTAAAATCAGGGAGTTTCTCTTTGCCACGGCTACTTATGGCTGAGTGATAATGTAGAATATTTTCATCACATTTACATTTACAGCAGACGCCCTTATCCAGATGCAATCTTAGAATTGGGTTAAGGGCCTTGCTCAAGGACCCAACAGTGGCAGCTAGGCAGAGGTGGGATTTGAACCCTGGACCTTTTGGTCCATAGTCCAGTACCTTAACCACTAGGCTACCACAGTGGTAACAGATTCTTAAAAACTACTATTCAAATATTATCCCATACTTAGTAAAGTGATTTGCATTCAAAATGTGCTGCACTTAATCCAGTTAAACAGGACTAATTACACTATTTATAATGAAACGTGCAGTTGGTCAGTGTTCATTAAGCAATGATGTCGTCGATATGCTCAGAAAAGTATATTGTCTATCACGATAACAAAATTGATCTGATAAAATATTGTCATATTGCTCACCCTTACTGCTACTCCTGGCTCAATCTGTGATGAATACTCACCTTTCTTTGCTTGAAATTGAAATAAAATTATACATACAACTCTAATAATATGTTAATCTATCATACAAAGCATGTTAGCCACATAGGTATTTCAATGAAAACCAAACATTCATTAACATAAAATATATTATGTCCTCTGCTATGTATTGTGCTGTCCTTTTTGCCAGTTGATAGTTTTTGACAAGATCCATGTTAGAGAGATGTGATTTTAATTATTATTTGTTGTTTTGGTCCGTTTGACCACTCAAAACATTGTAGAATGTGCTTGCCGTGTTTTGCTTCCCTTTTCCTCTGCTGGATTTTCAGGGAACTTTTTAAATAGCAGGAGCTGAATACTGCTTACAGTGCCTAAATAAGTCTGTGAAGACTGAAATGGAAAATGGGGACGCAAATAGAATCACTTCCAAATGTCTCAGCCACTTGTTGACTAAATCAGTAGTCGTAGAAGGGAAGTGCTCTTCCTTACAGCTCTTATCTCAGGATAAGGGAGCAGCCATTTTCTATCAATATTTAATGCTGACTCATTCGAGGAGCATAATGACAGAGAGTCAAGGAGACTGGAGACAATCTAATTTGGCACGTCGCAGCAATGTCTTTATTGTAGCTGGAGCCACAATGTCTTCCTTCCTCAAGTACAGCACATATGGGTTAAGATAGGACATTAGAAAGCTATCCAAGTGTCTCTCTCTTTAGAATGGCTTTCCTTCATGAAATACCTTATCTCTCTGTAAAACATGGAATACTAAAAATTGCACAATGTGGTATTGTTACTGCCACAAGTCGAAAAAATAGGATTACAATACACATTTCTGAATAGACTGGATCATTAATACTTTTATTTACAAAAGAAGGTCAGCAGCTTACAGTAGCCAATTGGTACCAAAATAAAATAGTTTTCCCATGTTAAACAATTGACATTTTTGGCTAGTTGGTTTCTTGGACCAGTAGCACTGGTCTAGTCAGAACTTTTGTTAACATTATCTATTCCAATCTGTCACTGTCTGGCCCTTGAGCAAGGCCTTTAGCCTTCGACTGCTCAGGTTAATTGTGAGGCTCTCTGCTGTAATGTGAGGACTTTGGTGGCACAGCGGTTATGGTACTGGACTATTAACCAGATGGTCCAGGGTTCCAGTCACACTGCCTTGCAGAGCTGCCATTGAGCAAAGCCCTGAAACCTCGTTTTGCTTGGATTTGACAACATTGTGTCAGTTGTAATTCACTCTATTTATGTGCACCTGCCAAATGATGTAAATTATGTTAATATAATGTTAATAATATCCACCTCTAGGTTCAGCATTAGCACCTATAATATTTTATCCCAGCAGTCATGCAGTATCTTTGTTATATGCATTGCCTATCAAGGAAAGAAAACGAGTACCATAGAACGACAGCTACAGGTGAGCATACACAAGCTCCACAGATGGTCAGTCACCGATGGTTTCATGTTCTCAAAAACAAAAACAACATGCTTGCACTCACCTGAAAATGGAACGTTACCTGGACGGAGACCCCATTAAAGTCACCAAAGAAATGCAATTCCTAGGCCTTATCCTTGACAGCTTGCAAACATTCATCCCCCACATGAATGCATTAAAAACCAAATGCCTTAAAGTACTGGACATCATTTACATTTACAGCATTTAGCAGACGCCCTTGTCCATGGCGACTTACAATTGATACAATCTTACAATCCAAGCAATTGTGGGTTAAGGGTCTTGCTCAAGGACCCAACAGTGGCAGCTTGGCAGATGTGGGATTTGAACCCTGGACCTTCTGGTCCAGAGTCCAGTACCTTAACCACTAGGCCGCCACAGTCCCACATGGTAATGGTAATGGTATTAACGAATACCAAATGGAGCTTGGACTTGGACAAGTGTGCAGAGCCCTAGTCAGACCCAGACTAGACTATGAGGTACTGTCACCGACTTTATTAGCTTGTTTCTATACTCATTTTCCATTTTATCAGTTCCATTTACCAAATACGCACTTTGTAGTTCTACAATTACAGAGTGTAGTCATCTGTTTCTCTACATACTTTGTTCACCCCTTTACTCTGTTCTCTAATGGTTAGGGCCCCCACAGATCAGGTACTATTTGGGTGGTGGATCATTCTCAGCACTGCAGTGGAACTGGCATGGTGGTGTGTTAGTGTGTTGTGCAGTGCTGCTGGAGTTTAAACACTTCAATGTCACTGTTAGACTAAAAATAGTCACACACCAGTCATGTCCAGCCACCAGCATCCTGTGAGCACTGATGAATGATCAGAGGATGACTAACACAAACTGAGAAACAACAGGTGAACTACTGTCTCTGACTTTACAATATGGTAGATGTGTCTAATAGAGTGCACACTGAGTGAACAGTGTTTGAAAACAGAACAGCAACAGACACCTTTGTGCACCGATTCTAAACCCGGCAATAGGTATCAAAATGACATCGATGGGACACTAAATGTCATATTGAACATACAAGATTAACGCACCTGTTTTTGGTAAGGGGTGTAGGTGCCCCACAGTGCTCATCATGCCAAACCCCACTCACAGACATGCTCTTGCTAACTGAGTGAACTGAGTGCAACTAACCAAACCAGCAACCATAACAGAAATATGCACTCACATTAATGCAGAGTCACTACTTAAATTCTGCATAAAAACTCATAACTGACTGACATGAAAATATCCTACAAGCAGTCATGTCATTGAAATCCTAGTAACTAACTTGTATATTTTACTGGTATTTAGTTTGCTGTTGTCATTTTTAAAGGTTTAAACACTTAATGTTAAACATTTAAACCCTTAATCTTACATCATTAATTGTTCAGTATGTTTCAATGATAAAGAATATAATAACAATGACCTATTAACACCTAAAGTGTCAGCTTCTTTAAAAATATGATGGTCTTTGAATATTGAGAACACAATATATAGGAGTAATATTATCATTTATTTAATAGTAATGCCAAAATACATCTATTTCACCTCTCAGGCCACATACAGGTATTTCACATCTCTTATTTGGAATAATAGGAATGCTTTTTCGATACGAGAACATCACATTTGGCTGTGCCTTTAACTGCATGCAACTGCATATTGGCTGTGATTGGTTCAAGATCATGATCAGTGACATCACTCTTACAATGAAATGATGGCTCACCAAGTCACCTTTTTTTTCCGTAAGGCTTTTTTTTCTCGAACGTACTGTGCTGTGATGAATACAGGTATATTTATATCACATTATGGGTTCTAATGTCCTCACAAGGATAGAAATATCTGATGTTTTTGACATTGTGGGGGACATTTTGCTGGTCCTCATGAGGTAAACTGCTTTTTTTATAGAAATGGCAATTTTCTTTTGGAAAACCAAAAGAGTACAAAGATTTGCTTAAGGTTACTGAGGTTAGGGTTGGTGGTAGGTGTAGGTGTAGTATTAATTAGCTACAGTAATCATTATGACAATGGGTGGTCCCCATAAAATAGAGACATTTTGTGCGTGCGAGTGCGTGCGTGTGTGTTAGTGTTACATTACCGGTTGTGTGCTTACTTGCACTTTATCTCACATTTGGACTAGAGACTGTTCTAACAAGTGATTTACCGATGCCACTTTTTTCCATCCGATTCTGATTCCAAAAGCTGATGTTCAAATATCTGCCGATACCAACTCTGTCTAACTTAACTACTAGATAGGTGCCTATAAATCCTTGGTATTTATAGTTTTGCCTGCATGTATTTTGGTAAAAGCAGTGTTCTATATCACAAATAAGACATAATACAGTTGAAATAGTAGTATTTACTGGTTGAGGTTGAAATGTTTTAGAGCTATGAAAAAATAAATTTTGTCATAATGCAGTAACAAGTACAGTGGTGTTTGAAAGTTTGTGAACCCTTTAGAATTTTCTATATTTCTGCATAAATATGACCTAAAACATCATCAGATGTTCACACAAGTCCTAAACATAGATAAAGAGAACCCAGTTAAACACATGAGACAAAATATTATACTTGGTCAATTATTTATTGAGGAAAATGTTCCAATATTACATATTAGTGAGTGGCAAAAGTATGTGAACCTTTGCCTTCAGTATCTGGTGTGACCCCCCTGTGCCGCAATAACTGCAACTAAACGTTTCCTGTAACTGTTGATCAGTCCTGCTCACCGGCTTGGAGGAATTTTAGCCCATTCCTCCGTACAGAACAGCTTCAACTCTGGGATGTTGGTGGGTTTCCTCACATTAACTGCTCACTTCAGGTCCTTCCACAACATTTTGATTGGATTAAGGTCAGGACTTTGACTTGGCCATTCCAAAACATTAATTTTCTGATATAACATCAGGATCATTGTCCAGCCAATGATGGCCAAACCATCCTGCCCCCGAGCAGCAAAAAAGGCCCAAAAACATGAGACTAACCAACACAATGTTTCACAGCGATGGGATAAGGTTCTTATGCTGGAATGCAGTGCTTTCCTTTCTCCAAACATAACACTTTTCTTTTAAACCAAAAAGTTCTATTTTGGTCTCACCCGTCTACAAAACATTCTTCCAATATCCTTCTGGCTTGTCCACGTGATCTTTAGCAAACTGCAGACGAGCAGCAATGTTCTTTTTGGAGAGCAGTGGCTTTCTCCTTGCAACCCTGCCATGCAAACCACTGTTGTTCAGTGTTCTTCTGATGGTGGACTCATGAACATTAACATTAGCCAATGTGAGAGGCCTTCAGTTGCTTAGAAGTTACCCTGGGGTCCTTTGTGACCTCGCCAATTATTACACACCTTGCTCTTGGAGTGATCTTTGTTGGTCGACCACTCCTGGGGAGGGTAACAATGGTCTTGAATTTCCTCCGTTTGTACACAACCTGTCTGACTGTGGCTTGGTGGAGCCCAAACTCTTTAGAGATGGGTTTGTAACCTTTTTCAGCCTGATGAGCATCAACAACTCTCTTTCTGAGGTCCTCAGAAATCTCCTTTGTTCGTGCCATGATACACTTCCACAAACATGTTGTGAAGAGCAGACGTTGATAGATCCCTGTTCTTTAAATAAAACAGGGTGAAACAGGTTCACAAACTTTCAAGAAATGTGCATCAGTAACCATTTCACGATATCGGTGCTCTCTATTGCTGATATCGATACTGTGTATAAGTGTCAGTATCGGGTAGTTCTAACACAGTTGATGTGTTTAGTGATTTTTCTGAGCAAGTTACTCGTGTTTGTGTGTATGACTTTATGCTACTTATTTGTAACAAGCTGTAAATGGCGTTCGTAAATGTATGTGCTTGTCCTACTGCAAGTAGTACTACTTTGTTTGTCCCCCCACTACCTGTATGTTCTCTCAAACCTATAACTATATAAACTGGTTCACATTCATTCTTGAGTCTGTTTCATTTGGCTGATCTTCCATGTGGTCCGTAATACTGCTATCAATGCATTTGTCAAACAAAAGTATCAGGTCCATCATACTCTCCTCTTAAGAGTTACACCTTTCTTCTACACAGGCTCTTAACAGAACACTGTAGCATTTTCTATAATCATTGTGAATTTATAGCATTAGGGATGCTCTAGATGTTAGTGTTCCACTTGGGTTTTCAGCCATATCTCTGATGCGTTTACATATCGTTTGCATGCAGTTTTTTTGTGAAAATGCATTTTGTATTTATATTACAGTAGCATAAAAAGACTGTGTGACTGTGGCAGTGTTCTGTTTTATGGAATATGATGCGGTTGTTAAAATGGCACATGCCAGTAATGTGAGCTAAAATCAGCCTGGGTACGGTAACTGGAATAACCCATTCAAGAGGAATTCAGAACCAGCATGAAAAAGAAAATTGCAGCTCATACAGTTTGATTTATTTCATTAGTGAAAGTGGTTCAGTTCTGAATGGTGTCGCATTTTTAGAAGCACGATAAAGAGAGGAAACTGGCACCTCTCAGGAATTCCCTTTCCTGCCCATAAGGTGTTGAATGGAACATAGACCTGCAGTGTAGTGAAGAAAGGCCCAGCTTTTGAGAGCATTTGTGCTGTATTGTTCAGATGCTCTTCCCTCCTGAGGTGCATTGTTCTGTGAGAGCTTACACTCTGCCGGCTTTCCTGCCTGAAGCACGTCATTAAGCACATGAAGGACCAGCAGGTATCTTTATTAAGCCATGAAAAGCTCCATTTAGTCTCTATTCTTCCTGTTCAGTCACATGCTGATGAATGAATATTGTACTGGCTCCTGTTTTAGAGGGGCCCTTCATTCAGCAGCTTCATTTAATATGTGATATCCTGAGTGTTACACTCTGTAGAGATTAAAGTCTACAAATTATGGAATGTTTTCATCTGAAGACTAATTTCACATGGTAATATGCTAATACCATAGCCTTTTCTTAACTAATTTTCGCTACCTTGCGAAAAACTTGGAGTGCTTGTGCAGTAGATTTTGATGTCGGGACAACTGTGTGATGTTACTATTTTGTCTGTGTATAAACGTATTACGTCTTAAAGTCAGTATTGTTAGTTTTTTAATGCCTTGCATGTATTTCCCAAATTTCTACATGCTTGTCCACCTCCTATCAATTGCTTAACGCTATATCTTGGTGCCAGTAATCTTTTTGGGTGGAGGAGGAGGAGTATATTGCTGTCCTACATAGTTGCCTACATAGCAATCACTGTAACTGCATAACAGTTGGTGGAGAAGGGCCATGCTGCCAATGTTGGGCCCTTGTTCGAAGTCCTTAACCTTTGCTTGAAATGTTCCTTGTCAGATTGCAGCAGTTGTAGGTCACTCTGAATAATGGCATTTGCCAAATCGTGTCAATGTAACACCATTACAAATCTTTTATACTAAATATAAAAGCTACAAAACTGTTTCAGTTGTACTATGGTGCCAGCAGCCTCTGCAATCAGCAGCTAGATGGCCGTGGTGTTCTCTGTGGATGCGCATGGCAGTTTATTTTCCTTCATTCTTAGGACTTTATACGGGTTACACACTTTTATTTAGTTTACTAAGCTCCTGCAGGTAATGCTTTTGGCATTTACCTACTGTCATGGAGCACAATAGTTAAATTGCGGTAGCTTCCTCCCTCAGCTCGCCACGCCTAGCACTGATCTCAGCTGTGTCAGAGCCATATCTAAGAACTGTCAGACGAGTTCTAAATAAAGCCTCATCGTGACCAGTTCCTCGTGCTTATGCTTTTCCTGGCACGCTACAATGCTGAAAATAAGCATGTTTTCTCTGCAGTCTCCGCTAGAGGGTGCCCTTTCTTTAGCAATGTCAATGGTGAAGTTGAAACTGATGTTGCTCAATGAATCACAATTGTGTGTGCTCAACGAGAACATAGTCTTAAGGTTTACATTTTTGGGATGAATTGTACGGTTTGAAAAATTAAAATAATTTGTATCGTGTACAACATTTCCTTTGATTGCTACTATACAGTCGTATGAAAAAGTTTGGGCACCCCTGATAATTTTCATGATTTTTCTTTATAAATCATTGGTTGTCCAGCTCAGCAATTTCAGGTAAATATATCATATAGCAGATGAACACTGTGATATTTGAGAATTGAAATTAAGTTTATAGGTTTTACAGAAAGTGTGCAGTAATTATTCAAACAAAATTAGGCAGGTGCATAAATTTGGGCACCCTTGTCATTTGAATACCTTTAGCACTAATTATTGGAACACAAAATTTGTTTTGTAAGCTCATTGACCCTTGATCTACATACACAAGTGAATCCAACTATGAGAAAGTGTTAAGG
>JAJAGP010000074.1:215000-222940 GCA_025084515.1 Ancistrus triradiatus | reverse complement strand
TTCATTTCACTTCTCAAATATCACGGTGTTCATCTGCTATATGATATATTTAACTCAAGTTGCTGATCTGAACAACCAATGATTTATAAACTAAAATCATGAAAATTATCAGGGGTGCCCAAACTTTTTCATACTACTATAACTAATGTTGTGTGAATCACCAAAATGAACTATTTTCTGATGTTGTCTCTAACTCCTCTTTGACAGATAATGATGAGTACAGACCACCGGTATGGAAGTCCTACTGTGAGTACAATCACATTCATGTATGCTGTGTTGTGTTGAATTTGTCTTGCGGTTTGGGAGGAATTTCTATTCCCTGTGTTGATGCTGATGTCAGAGTTTTGAAAGTAGGTGCGTGTTATAGATATGCAGTACAGTGCAAAAGTCTTAGGCCACCATTGAATTTGATGTTTTAGCAACGGCATAATGACCATATGTAACATTTTTCGACGATTGAACCCCAAAGTTTCAAACTTGGATTCGCCACTTCATAATACCTTTTCCACTGATCTTCATTCCAAACTTTGTGAGCTTTTGCACATCTTAGACTTTTCACTCTGTTTCCCCTCTGAAAAAATGGTTTCTTTCCTTCCAAAAAGACCATAGAGAAGGCCTGTAGAAGTGTAAGAGCTCACAATAAATACTTACCACTGTATTTGGGGGGGATTTTCAGTTTTTAATACTGCGTACTGCAAGTGTTTTATGGTTGTATTTTTAGTAAGAAACTGAGAAATAATTATAAATGGTCATCATACCATTACTAAAACAGTGGTATATTTAATCTAACGGTGGCTTAAGACTTTTGGACGGTAATGTATAGCAATACATTGGAAGTAGTGCTGTGATAGAAAGATTGTTTTGAAAGACTAAGCATTCTTAATAAAATATCAATTACTTTAAAGGTCTTTACAAAGAACACCTATAACTAGAAGCTAGAAATGCCCTAAAATTTTGGCCACTGAAAATTTTCAGCCAAAAGTGATCAAAAATATATATATATTTTTTATTTTGGCCCAAAGAGAAAAAAAATGGTTGTCTGTAGCTTTGCCTCTCTCCAGTGCGAACATGGCTTCATTTCTTTGTCTGCTCTTTTGACTGGTACCTTACATTACATTTGTGAGCTTTGACGTGTACTAACTAACACATCCTTTCCAAAAAGATACAACTAAAGGAACTACAGTGCAACAGAGCTAGAGTCTCTTTCAAAATGTGTGCATTGCTTAGTACCTGTGGTTCTAGCGTTCCTGACATGTTATATGTTTGTGCTAGAATGAGGTGATGCTTGATGTGATGCCATTACCTTCTTGTTATAGTGTATCAGCTCCAGCAGGAGGCGCCACACCCACGGCGGGTCACATGCACGTGTGAGGTGAGCAGATACACCAGCACAGACGTGCAAACATCACTATTTGAGATACTTGTATGGCTCTCCCTCTATCCCTGCTTTGTACTTCTACAGTTACAGACTATATTATACTCTCAGGACCACCATAGCTCAGGTACTATTTGTGGTAGCACAACCACCTGTCTCTACAGTGCTGAGAAGTACCTGATCTGCGGTGGTCCTGTGGGGGTCCTGAGTGTATAATATATCTTTAGGACTGTCGCGTTTAATACGTTAACACAATATATTAATGCCATTAATCGCGATTTCACTGTTTACCAATATTTAGGCTATGGCCCATATGGTCCCCTATTCACTTTTCCCTACGGGTGGCGCTGTCGTCCTGACCTCAGACTCTGTGTGGAGTTTGCACATGCTTCCTGTGTCTGTGTGGGTTTACTCCGGGCTCTCCAGTTTCCTCCCACATTCCACAGACATGCATTAGGTTAATTGATTACACTAAATTGGCCCGATTTGGGTATATATGACTAGTTTAGAAGTAACCTTGCGTATCTGTGTCTGCTGTCATTGGTGCTGAAAGCAACGTTAAATAAAACAAACAAACACTTTTCCCTACAATCTACACAGTATTAGTCTATAGGGAACAGAACTGGTAATGGTGCTAAACAGATTTAGACACTGCCTTATATACTTCCTGTGCAGCAGACACATTTGGTCGCATGAATATACCAGTGCACACTCACTTAGTACATGTGGTAACAGCCTGCACGTGTACCGTGTTTATAAAAAATATACCTAATAAAGTGAATATTATGCATTATAAATTTGTTTGTGGTAGTACACCAGGTAATTTCCTTGTAAAATGCATTTTATTTACCATCTCCCTCTTCTTATTTAAATCTGCATATACAATCTATGTACAACCTTTCCTTTCTATCTTCAGACGGTAATTTACATTACTACTTCTCTCACTGACAATGTTTATCACTTTCAGTTTGTGTTAAGTATGCACAACTGTGATGAAAGTGCTCATATAATCACATTATTTACATAGAATATAATTTTTGAGAAATTAGAACTGATCATGTATTCATAACAAGTTGCATGTATTGTCATGTATATTCAGAATACAAAACACATTAAAAATACACTGTAATTCCTATACTGAAGCTTGTTTGCCAGTAAAGTGTGTGCATAACATTAAAATCACTGACAGGTGAAGGGAATGTTATTCCATGTTCTGCTGGGAGACCTTGGGTGTTAGGATTCATGTGGATTTTACTTTGATATGTACCACCTACCTAAACAGTGTGTTTACATGCACTTAATAATCCGATAACTGCAGTAAATCAGATTTTGACAGTAATCCGATCAACGAATATACATGCACTTCAGTAATCAGATGATGGGAAACCTCCGGGTCTCCATGGCTCAGGCAGTAATCGGATTTCTAATCTCACAGAAATATGTGACAACCTTCAAAATTTTATATTAAATAACCAAATTCTGTTTTCACGCATATCAGACTCTCCACAAAACGTTTGATATGTGGTGCATTCAATTCCAGGGTTGCCAGATCCTGTGAGAAAAAACAGGTCACAGTTAATGGAAAAAAGAGGAAAAATGTAACCAAATCTTAGAGTAGTTGGACCTGGCAAGCGTGCCGGTTTAGGAAATCAGGTAACATGTACAGTGATGCTTGAAAGTTTGTGAACCGTTTAGAATTTTCTATATTTCTGCATAAATATGACCTAAAACAACATCAGACTTTCACACAAGTCTTAAAAGTAGATAAAGAGAACCCAGTTAAACAAATGAGACAAAATATTATACTTGGTCATTTATTTATTGAGGAAAATGATCCAATATTACATCAATCAATGGGATGACAATCAGGTGTGAGTGGGCACCCTGTTTTATTTAAAGAACAGGGATCTATCAAAGTCTGCTCTTCACAACACGTGAATGTGGAGGTGTATCATGGCACGAACAAAGGAGATTTCTGAGGACCTCAGAAAAAGAGTTGTTAATGCTCATCAGGCTGAATTCTAAGGAAAATGTCAGGACATCTGTCCATGAACTGAATTTCAAGAGAAGGTGGGTCATGCAGCAAGACAACGAGCCTAAGCACACAAGTCGTTCTACCAAAGAATGGTTACAGAAGAATAAAGTTAATGTTTTGGAATGACCAAGTCCTGACCTTAATCCAATCAAAATGCTGTGGAAGGACCTAAAGTGAGCAGCTAATGTGAGGAAACCCACCAACATCCCAGAGTTGAAGCTGTTCTGTACGGAGGAATGGGCTAAAATTCCTCCAAGCCGGTGTGCAGGACTGATCCACAGTTACAGGAAATGTTTAGTTGCAGTTATTGCTGCACAGGGGGTCACACCAGATACTGAAAGGAAAGGTTCACATACTTTTGCCACTCACTAATATGTAATATTGGATCATTTTCCTCAGTAAATAAATGACCAAGTATAATATTTTTGTCTCGTTTGTTTAAGTGGGTTCTCTTTATCTACTTTTAGGACTTGTGTGAAAAATCTGATGATGTTTTAGGTCATATTTATGCAGAAATATATAAAATCTAAAGGGTTCACAAACTTAAGCACCACTAAATACATGCTATGAGTAATCGTATTACTGGAATAACTTCTTAATCTGATTTCTAGATGGGAATACGCTGTCTACATGACCACTTGTATAATCAGATAACTGCACAAATCCGACTATGATCCTATGATCCGACTAAGTGCATGTAAAAGCACTGACTGTTGCAGACCAAGTACACCTCTTCGTGGCAACAGTTTTCCCTAACGACAATGGCAAATTTGACAGCAAATTTTGATTTCGTTTAAGTCATGAAACGTAATTTAGTTTTAGTGATAACTTAGTCATCTGAACTGTTTTTAGTTTTAGTCTAGTTTGTCGACTAATTATAATAAGATTATAGTCGACTAAATCTCCAGTAGATTCACTAAAATATGAAATGTAAAGATTGCAATATGTAAATGCTTTAACATTTCCCCTGAATTATTTAAGTCATAATATGCACTTGGATGAAATGAAACATCTACATGCATGCATTGATAATAACACTATACAGTACATTAAAGTGGTTATATAGTAACTCAATTTCCGCCATAGATCTGCTTCTAACTTGGTGTGGACATTCAGCAGATATTCTAGAATAGAATAAAGTTGGAATGGACTATATATTATAAGATTTAATTAAGATATAAGCTCAGGTCTCTATGCATGCATTTATAATAACAGTATACAGTAAAGTGGTCACCAAAACTCATCATTTCTACCAGTCTGCTTCAAACTTGGTGTGGACAATCGGGAGATATTCTAGAATAGAATGAAATTAGAATAAATTATATAGTATGAGCTTTATTACATATTTAAGATCAGAAGGTCTGACATGTTTATGCTCTATATGCATTTATTCATAATTACATTATAAATAAGAGTTATGATGTTACCCCCAATACTCCTTAAAGACAGTATGAACACTTTGTACACAAAGTAAAATATATCCACATCGTGAACAGGAAACCTGTTTAATCCCTACTTTATTTGCTGAAATATTGGCTTGAACATAGAACTACTTAGTACCGTAATACCGATAAAATAGGAGCACTCGCCATTGAGGTGCGGATAGCTTGACTGCAGTTTCAGGATATCAAGCCTGCAGTCGTTTCAGGTTTGTTGTGTTTTTACCGGAGGTAGTCGGCCCACACGGTTTACAAAGAGTCTTGTTTTCCTCCTCCAGGTGTTGACATTGTCAAGTTGGTTTCATGAGAAACAGCACAGAGGCTAGTTGTAGGAGCTTCCTGCATTACTAATTGGATCGCTACCCAACTTGTCCCGCCTTTCCACATATGCCAAATCAGATCTGATTTGATGTCGTCTCTGCCAAACATTTTCGTCTCGTTTTTATTCGTTGCCTAACATGTCAGTTCATTTTGTTCTAGTTTTTATTGTTTTTCATTTATTTTAATTTAGTCATCGTCTCGTTTTTGTTTGGAAAAAAAGGGTCGTTGACGAAAATCATTTATCAATGAAATTAATACTGCCGGTCACATTGCAGAAATTGAATAGTTTGAGAAACATGACAAGGAGTTCAAGGTGTTGAAATTTTTTAGATCTCAATCTGATCGAGTGCATGTGGGATGTGCTGAGCAAACAAGTCTGATTTATGGAGGCTCCACCTCTCAAGTTACAGGACTTGGGGTGTACTCTCCCAAGGCAATTCGAACCGCTCTCGGGCACGTTTGGCCAGTGTGAGTGCTCCCAATCGTGCCTGGCACTCCGGCGTGCTTGAAATAGGTGGGCCAGAGCGCGGTTCGCTGGACTCCAGCACAGTACATATGTAGTGTGAGTGTGAATCACGCTCCGGCATGCTTTCTTCATCACGATACGCACTCACACAGCACAGCACACTTCATGGTTGTACATATGTGATCGGGTAATCACATACCTTTTGTGTGATAAGCCTTATAATAAATGTACTGATGATGTGATGCACTGATTTTCGGCTTCTCGAGCTGCGCAGCGGACTCTTATACTTATACATGGCTTTTTTGTTTCACTTTGCACGTTTGTCCCCCCTCCCCATTCGTGCTCTGGCGCGGTTCAAGGCTCTTGATGGGTCTGATCCTTGGTGGCATGGGAGCACCTTTGCAATATTGGGTGGTTTTAATGTTATGTTTAATGTTATGTGGCTAAAACTTTACACTGCTTTTAACAAAAAAATAAACTTTTTAGGTTAAATGATTGCGAACATAATATTTTCAAGTAATCATGATGAACTACAAAAAAAAAACACTGTGAGTTGCCCTTGAATGTTCATTGTACGACAGTTCTTGTTATCATAACGTCTGTATGTTCATGTTCTGAAACTGCAGCCCGCACGCTTACACACTTGTATATCCTATACTGAGACTGGTAATGGCCTCACTTGTATTTTCTTCCACATCATTAAACATTCTAAAATCTGTGCAGCTATTCATAAGTAGGTCAGCGGTTGCTTGCGAATTACATATTCCTTTTTTAATTGCGTGAGAGCTTTTTTATGTTCTCCCCCGAGTGTAAGCAATGTAATACTCAAAGTTCCAGTGAAAGATCTCCAGTCCAGAATGCAGAGCCTCTTCCCCTCCCCTTTCCTTCCATACAAGCAGAACCAGATTAGTCGGGGAGATAGGAGTGTTAATTAGAGAAAGCACATGGTAATGCTTCTGAATTATTCAACTGTATTATCATTATCCTGTCTGATGGTGCTGAGAGCTGCAGTAGATTTAGGCTAAAATGTTCCCGCTTGGTAATGTGTTTAGTGATGGGTATTAATAACCCTGTGGCAAGGAGTCTTTCTGACACAAATGAACCGGCATTGTGAAATATTATATTTTTATTAATAGTTATTTAGTGTAATAATTCATTATTTCATTAGAATTATTGAAAAGTGGTATGGTACTGTTTTTCAGAAAGGCTTGTGTTTTTTCACATGAAGCTGGCATGACCTGACGCTTGTCTACATGGTATTATAGCGAGGATAAAGCACATACATTCATTAACTGATTCATTAACTCAGTTTTGGCTGCAAAAGAGCTCATTGTGATCCGAGTCACATTTATTTGCATATGCTGCATACAGCTTGCAAAATAGAATAAATACATCACCAGAAACATAAACTAGTAACAAAATGCATAAAGATGATCTTTCCATTAATTGTTGTGTTGCTGCTTATTTTATAACTGCATCAAAGGAAGCTACTGTTGTAAGCCAGTGAGTGCATGTACGTTTGATACAGTGACAGTAATCAGTAACAGTTATAATTACGTATGCCTTATTTTGATCAGTGACTGAAATATTATAACCATGAAAATATATGAAAAACCCTAGTCAGACCCATCTAAAATGTGTATGTGTATTCTCAACTTTGTGTGGTTTCTCTTTTGTATTACAGTGGTGCTTGAAAGTTTGGGAGCCCTTTAGAATTTTCTGTATATCTGCATAAATATAATCTAAAACATCATCAGATTTGCACACAAGTTCTAAAGGAAGATAAAGACAGTTCATGGACAGATGTCCTGACATTTTTCTTTAGAATTCTCTGATATAATTCAGAAGTCATTGTTCCGTCAATGATGGCAAGCCGTCCTGGCCAAGATGCAGCAAAACAGGCCCAAACCATGATACTACCACCACCAGGTTCTTATGCTGGAATGCAGTGTTTTCCTTTCTCCAAACATAATACTTTTCTTTTAAAACAAAGTTCTGTGTTGGTCTCATCCGTCCACAAAACATTTTTTCCAGTAGAGTTCTGGCTTGTACACGTGATCTTTAGCAAACTGCAGACGAGCAGCAATGATCTTTTTGGAGAGCAGTGGCTTTTTCCTTGCAACCCTGCCATGCACACCATTTGTTGTTCAGTGTTCTTCTGATGGTGGACTCATTAACATTAACATTAGCCAATGTGAGAGAGGCCTTCAGTTGCTTAGAAGTTATCCTGGGGCCCTGTGACCTCGCCCAACTATTACATGCCTTGCTCTTGGAGTGATCTTTGTTGGTCGACCACTCCTGGGG